>WOUH02000045.1:12461076-12478055 GCA_009936405.2 Stevia rebaudiana
ATTAGTCGGATAAGAAGTTGGGCTCATGGGTTCATGGGCTATAGGGAAGTGCTAAGAAGTTGGGCTTATGAGTTAATAAGATTAGTCGGATATCCGATTAATCCGAACAACTCGAATTTTTCAGAAAGTCAGATCCGAATCCGACTCGAAAATCCGAAAAAGTTAATCAAATTCGGATATAACCGATCCGAAATCCGAAAAAAGTTTCGAATCGATTTTTTTCAGTTTCGGATTCGATTCGAGTTTCGGTTTTTTTCGAGTTTCGATTTTTATGAACACCCCTAGCCCCACCATTTCACGTTTTTGTAGTATGAATATCCGGACATGAAAGTGTTCAAACGCAACAACTCTGTCTTCTTACCCAACGCTTGCCATCCGTCAACATGAGTGTTTGAATGGGTGTTATTTTTAATAAACGTGATGAAGAGAGTGGAGTGTTCCTACTAATGGGTGCTAAACCGTTTAAAGTTTGAATTGTATGTGTTGAAATAATTATAATTTTGAAAATAAGAGGTGATACTAGACACTTACAAATAGAATTACTTCGAATAATAACACTTACAACCCATTTTAGATTAAATAAATTAATCAAACCAAATGCTCGAATTGAAAACCTTTAACTCTAATTTACTGTGCACTACAAATATTACAACCCAAACCAAAACCATTATTTGAAAAAAAAATAAACAACAATAAAATAAAAATAAAAAGAAATTAATAAAAAGTTACATGTACAGTGTTTATATACCATTGCTGCCCTAACTACTCCAAAACTATTCCTTCTCCATTATGCCTAAAAACTCAACCAGATGCCACTTTAACTTCATCAGTCACCACCTCCATTCACAGTCAACAACTTGACTTATCAACACTGCAGGTAGAATCTAGAACACTGAAAAATAGTATAATTAAAAAAAAAAAAAAAAAAAGATCTGAGTTTGTTCTCCAGTTTTCACTTTGTATTCACTGTTTTTATTCTTTGGTTTTGTGGATCATCCTTTTGTTTGTTTCTCGGCAAAGTCTCTAATCATCTCCTTCAAATGCTGGATTAAAAATAGATTTGTTAATTAACTAGTAACATGGAAATGGAGTGCATCATAATCTCATTAATGCAGCCTTTACTAAATCTAAAGCGCAATTAAAAAGAAACATTTAAATAAATAAAAAATTAAGATTAAGTAAACTTCTGAGACCAACCACTAGATTGTGGGAAAATTGGGTGATCAAGTGGTTGCGGTAACAACAGGTAATATAGGATATATGTCCAAATGCCTCTAGTTGACCTGCTAAAAATTGGCCAATTGTACCTATTTGACCGCTTTTTTATAACATATCTGACCCGTTTCAGCCAAACAGACTAATTTATAAGTAAATGGGTCGAAACTGCTGCCTCTACAAATTACATTATTTTTGGCTTTCACCCATTCAAATTACAAATGTGAGAATCTAAAGACTGAAACGCGATATCAATTTTAATATGGCTAAGATAGAGTGGTTTGATAAAAACCTGAAGTTCGTGATGAAGCACAACAAATATCTTCTTCAGCCGTTTATGCTTCTGCAACATAAGTACTTATACAGTTAGAGCCAAAAAGCTCATAAATGTTAATTTGTTACGAAAACAGATCAAGAAATTGAAACCCCACAAGGACAAAATTGGGTTTATTCTAGAAGAAACATTTAAATATCAAATCTTAATGTTAGGCAGATTAGATGTTCAAAACCCCAATACTATAAATCACCTGATTGCTAGCAATACTGAAATAATGATTCATTATAACCTTATAGGATCAACTTCTTCAAAGCAACCTTTTTAATATTAATTTATTTACTAGAATTATCAAAGACGGATATTTGGCGTACCGTTCCACACTGGCGATAAGATTCCATTAACTGTTCTACTATTTTGTTATATCTTTCAGTATCTCTTCCTTTAGCAAGCTCAAGATCCCTTCCAAAGGTTAGAAACTTGTTTCTGGACATTTAAGATGAAACTAAATTAGATAATGATATTCAAGCTGAACTTGATTAAAAATAATCAAAAACAATTTAAAGATTATAGTTTTAAAACCTGTATGATTCTAAAATCTTGTTTAATGTGTGGTAGCAATCATACTTCTCATGATACTCCTGCACATACTCATTGTACCTAAACATGAAGAATACAACGATTATATAGAACATCAGCAAACTGCACAAGCACAACTTACGTTATTTTATAATGCAAAAAATTGTTTATTATTTACAGGATTTTTGGAAACATTACTAAAAATGTTTGAATACTTGAATATTAAATACATAAACAAATTACTATTTTATTTTCCTTAGATAGCTAAAAATATTATGTTTATTTATATTATTTTTACATACAAAATTCAATAACTAGTAATAAATTTGGAACAAATAAAAAAGATAAATTTATACACTGTCGTCATATATCATATAAAAACAATAATATTAAAAAAACTTGTCAGTGCGTATAGATCAACCAAGCATGATAACAGAATGCATTACTCCATTTCATTACCATGGCAGTCCCATTAACCAAATAATAATAATTAAAAACAATTAAAAATACATACTGTGACAGATCTTGTATGGGTCCCTTCATCTCTGGTTCATCTTTCTCATACTTAATATATAAACTAATACTGTCATCAGAACAAGATTCCATTTCCCGCCTTTTTTGTTCATTATTATCCCTACTACTATTTGTCATCCTTAAATCCTTCTTTCTTTCTGATAAATCTTTATTCTTATGTCTTTTCTTATCTTTTGTGGCAACAGGTACCACTTGTTTCTCATGCTTATACGACACACCCAGATGTCCTTTTCTTTGACCATCTGTGTTGACCGTGTATCCGTCTGAACCGGTAACAACCCCCTGGCTCGCACCAGCCTCATTATGTCTAACTTTATTGTTCAGAGATCCAGATTTCAGATTATCTGATCTTGATAGGGACTGCCTGCCATTAAAATTTGTAAATTCATCAAGATTTGGCACAACATTAGGTTTTGCTTTACTTTCATCAAGATTCCAGTAATCTGAACTTGATTTGTTCTCTAACTGTTTAAAGGAATTATTTCTCCCATAACGGTTTTCTTCATGCCAATTCTCACGAAATTCACCCATTTCTAAATCCGAGAGCTCTCTTTGGAGAGTGGGTCCATGTCCATTTATTACAGTTGACTTTTTCAAGTGAACAGGAGAATTTTTAATCTCAGAAGTTGATGGTAACTCGGGTTCCTTATTTTTCCCAATTAAAGCACCATGTTTCTTTTGATGAGAACCCGGATGTTTTCCGCCAGATTTCTTTGGAGGTCTTCTATTCTTAGGATGACCGTCTTCATCACGTGTTTCTTTGTTAACTATATTATCTTTTTGATTAAAAAATATATCGTTCCCTTGCGGGCCCCTTTCAGGGAACCTGGCACCGTCATCCACGTCAGCAGGCGGTTTTGCCCATTCATTAAGATCAATTGATCTCAGATCAGGTCTCGGGGAATCTGAAGTAGAATTTCCGACAAATTCACGGTTGTTGACATTTTCGTAGTCATTATCAGACATGTGGCCCATCATTCTGGGCCCATCAGGAAATCTTGAAACTGAGGACCGGGCCCAGTTCCTTGATTTTAATCTTTTCTCGTTTTCATTCTCATTAATATGTTTTTCATCAGATCCCCTTTTGGACATAGTTCTTGATACGACGTTTTTAGCATGATCAGAAACCTCACTCTCTTGATGATGAAATAGATTTGTGGTATCTGCTGCATAATTATCCTCGTTTGTATTAGTTGAATGCAAATCAGCTTTATGATTGTCTCCAAACAAATCTTCTTCAAGATCAAGTAAATCAGAGCCATGATTATGTGTTGCATATCCTAATTCATGATCCGAAGGTGGTTGTAAGTTTTGTTTGGGTTGTTTATCATCATCACTCATGATATCAACATCTTCATCAGACCCTTGTTTGCTGTTTAAAGAAGCATCACTATCACTGTCACTGCTACTACCAACAGGACTCTTGCTGTCACTTTCACTATCACTGCTGTCACTTTCACTGTCACTGTCACTTCCACTCCTGCTAGAGCTAACTGCAGGATCTTCATTGTTGAGTGAAACTTTTTTATCATTTATTTCATCTGGAGAAAGATTATTTGTATCATTTTTTCCTAAAATATCTAAAACTTCATAAGGTTGAGATATTAGGTGAGATGGTTCTTCATGTTCCTTCAGATCACCAGCTTTTAAAGAAAAGCTAGATTCAGGTGCAATTGTCGCTTCTCTGTGATGATTATTGTTCTCTGGAGAACTGGAAATGTGAAATAAATAATCAAGTTAAAATGACAAGGTCTAATGTAGAATGAAAAAGATTAACTTAATTTGACGTACAAAAACAAACTGTGGATGAAACCTGATAATCTATTTTTTAGAAGCTCGTATACAAAAACAAGCTGGAATGTATTGATGTAAAAGACACTAAGAAACGAGAATTAATGCCATATGATACATCAGAATTTTTATTTTTGGAATTAGTTTTGAAAATTTAACATATAAAATCCTTACTCTCTAACACTTGGTAACAGAAAATAAAAAATCAGATGTCGGACTTATAATGCAAGCAAAATGGCATTCATTGTTGGGCCATGTAATATGAATTCAACAGCACACAATAAACACATAAGTTAGTCTAACCTTCCACTGTCAGATAAAGATTTCTTGACACTTTCTAACTCGATATTGGGTTTCAATATATATCTTCCTGGCGCTTGGAAGACAGCAATCTGAATGAAATAAAAATGTCATTCAGCAGTCCCTGAAGAACACAATATTGAATGAAAAAATATATATTTATCACCACTTACCTTTTTCAAAATTGGCTCAATTTGCTTCACAGATGTGGGAATGGTTTCTCCAATAGCTTTCTCCAAAGCCTGAAAGATAGACTTATGAGAATGTATACAATAAATAACAGAAAAAAACTGTTTATATGCAAATGTCATACATGATATGTGAGATAATAGATAATGGCACAAATAAACTATTTGCTAGAAGATAGACTGCATAAATAAGACACTTGAATAGTTTAGACTTTAGACGCGGTTGACCTGTTCCCCTTTTATCTATAACTAATTTGATCCGTTTAAGATAAAAACACAAACCCAAAGCGACCCATTTACAGGCAAATGGGTCCAAATTGCCATCTCTAGGATTGTTAAGGATCGTTATTACGCTTACCTTGAGGTTCATTCCTTGTGGTTTATCAATAAGAAGAGAAATTAGCAAACTCTGCAAGTCGGTAGGTTTGTTTCCAAAATTTTCATTGCTCACTGGTTTATTCTGTACAATACCAGCAGGAAATCTGTTGAACATTTCTTTATCAGAAGTGCTAGCATTCTCCTTACTATATAGAGTCAAATTAGCATCTTCTCTGTTTGCATGTGATTTATTAAGGTTGTTATTTCTAAGTGGAGATAATGGTACACCAGATTGGTCAGGTGTAAACAGCAGTGGTGAAGCTGAAGCCCTGATTCTGGAAGGAGTTGATGAGGAAAATCCAGCTTTTGCACCAGATTTAGGAGGAATTACTGCTTTCATAGATACGCGAATACGCAATAGTGATGAAGAGTAAAAAAGTTAGCTTTAGAAGAAATATTTATATTTGTAGATATATTATCATTACAATATCCCTTACCTGAAGATGTTTCAGCTTTCATCTTTTTGAAAGGCGGCTCTTTCTTTTGTTTGTATGACCCTCTCCATGCATTATTCACTGAAACCAACAAGAAAACTTGATATAAAGTTTAAAATTTTAAATATTAAGGTACGAAAAAAACTACCGATGAATGTCAGCCACCTTTTTATGCGTTGGTAACTACTGGAGGAAAAAAATTGGTAACAACTATTTATAGAGATGAGTTTGTTTTATATGATACCTTCAGCAGCTGCTAATGCCTTCATCTGATTCTTCATTGATGGATTTCCATGGTCTAAAATAATGGCTCTGTTAAAAAGAAATCAATACGGTTATTTTTCACTACTCACATAATTTACATTTTTAACCATCAATAACTGACCACCTAAAAACAAGATACTTTGCTCTATACATGAATGAATAAAGACATCTTTTAAACTTAACTATGTTCATATAACAATAATTAGATCAATATAGAACATTAATGGCGTCACTGCATGTGCATAAGCATTAGCAAGTGCTAGTTAACAGATCGTACACAGAAGCAACGAGAATGAGATGTGTCAGAAACACAGATGAGTAGCGATTAATCATATACACAAATAAGAACAAATTGCAACATGCATGTCTATTAGGAACATAAGGCATTAGTGATCAGTGATCACCAATATAATATTGCTCATATGAAACATGAAGCATGAAACATACTTTCGTGATTTGTGCTTGCGTTCCGCTTCCACTGTTCGCATTTTAACATGGTTTTTAACAGATTCATCTAACTCACGTTGAACATTCAACTTTCGCCAAGCACCTCCAGATTCAACAAGCAAACCATCTCCATCACCACTCCGACATTCTTCATATATGTCACATAGGTCACCAGTTTCTTTGGACCATGTGAACCTGAACTCTTTCCCACCAACATCTATGACCTGAAAGAGTAGGGAAAACTTATAAGATTTAAATGATACAACTTGATACATCATCAATATCAAAAAGATAATAAATTTAATAGTTAAACTTCACGCACGTGATCTAACTGTCAAATGTAAATATATACGGTTCTAACCAAGATATATGTGTTTTGTAGCTACATAGAGATTACTAAGTTTACAAATAATATATCATATTTTAATCAGATAACTCATGAAGCAATTGCAAAATTGTTGTTGCACGGCATGAGCCTCTCCTACTACGTGAACAATTATAGTGATAATTCAATTATGTAAAGTAACAAACCTTCAAAATAGATATAATCATGCTATATAATTCTCAAACTCCCATGGAGAGTTGCTATCTATATTGGTACTTTAACCTAGTTTCAGTAAGCAACTTAATTTAGTGAACAAGTAAACCTTAATTTCAACAAATAATTTATCACCTCAGCAATTAAAACAAACAAGCAACATACTGAACAATCAAATTTCACTGATCTAGGTTAATTACGCACCAAACTCGAATACTCAGAATACATAAAACAGTACATAGAGCTATCATTCAGATAGAATAAACCTACATTCCCGATAGGATTATTAGCACTCTGATCAAATTTGATCCTGGCGGCACCGCCCTGCGCCTCAAGGCGCTTGATTTCTTCAACGAGAACAGGTGAGAGCCTAATAATCATACCAAAGTTAAGAGGATTATTACGAACTAAACTGAACGTTTCTTCAGCTGTAGAGACTGTAGCTGCGGCGGTAGGGGTATTATTACGGTTACGGTGGCCGCCACCGGCGGATTGACGACCACCGGACGGAGTGGCAGATGGACGTTGAACGGATGAAGGTTGGAAGGTGGAGTGGATATTCCGTTTGACCGGACCGCCGCTGCGACCACGGCCAAGCTTACCGGAGCCACCGTACATTATCGGACGTCAGATTTTTGGACGGAGTGATTAATCTGGGCGTTGGTACGGTCGGAACCTGGGGAAATTGAGAGTTGCAGACCTGGATACCGTCACACGGAAAAGATGCGAAGGAATTTGGGAATTCTCCGATTTATTTTTTTGTTTTAATTTTATTTACTTTTACCCGTCGGAAGGAAGAAACGAGGGCAGCAAAAATCATTAACTAACTAACGCCGTTAGTTATCAATCTACGTTGAGTCGTTTAGGGGTGCCTTTCATAGCTGGTATGAAAAGGCTAGAGGGTGTGGTTTATGCTTTGCCGCCGACTGGCTTAGGTGCCTACCGGCCCCTTTGTGCAAAGGTAATGCCCTAAAAAATCTAAAAGATTTTCGGGTCTGTGTCTAGTTATGCGTGAGAAAAAAACCAGACTTCAAATACGAAATCAATAACTCATATATAAAAAGTTAATGACGAGGCACATTTATCAAGTGGCGAAGCAGATCCGTTGACTTACAAGGTCGTACGACGAGGATCATGGGTTAAGTCGTGGTTGTTCGAGTAGTGGATTGGGTCATGTTCTAGGCCGGTTCATTATTTTGGGTGTAGGTCGTGGGTCGAGTTATGGTTTGAGAAATGGATAGGGTTATGGTTTAGTTCAAGGTTTGAAGAGTCTGGTCACATGACGGATCATGGGTCGGGTCGTGGGTTTGGGTCACGATTCGAGTCATAGTTCAGTCACATGTAGGATCCTTGTTTGGGTCATCATTTTAGGTATGTGTCGAGTCATGGGTTGGTTCATGGGTCCGTTCACAAGTTGAGTCATTGATAGGGTTATAGTCTGTCATTACTTGACTCATGGTTAAGACTTGGGTAAAGATTTCAGTCATGGGTCGGGTCATAAGCTGGGTCAAACCATTTATCTAAGGCAAAGAATGACAAAAGTACTCTCCTAGTAATGAAAATCTCAACAATATAAGAAATTAAATTCCTTATGAAATAGTACCTTAGATTCATATGCGGTAGGTAGATTGATAACTAATAATGTTATTCTTCATGTCAACGTAACAACTCATTTTATTCCATCTTTTTTATCTGTGCATATCAAACGTTACCTAAATTAAAAACTACGTGGGTAGACTTACTTTTTTAACGAAAAACTAATTTAGCCCTAAAGTACACAATATACTTCTTCACAAAAAAATGATCATACATTATTTTGAAAAGACACAAGCCTCTACCAAACAAGCTTATGATGTTACAAGTTACAACTATGGACTTTAACGCTGTGTTCCTGAGTTCACTTAAGGAGAGAAAAGAAAAGAAATGAAAAGAGAGGGGAGGAAAGAAAAAGAAAAGAAATGAAAAGAGAGGGGAGGAAAGGAAATGAAAAGAAAAGAATGGAAAGCTTTCATTTCAATTCCTTCCAAATTGAAAGGAAAAGAACTTAAAGAATTTTGCCTGATTTTCCTTCCGTTTCCTTTTGCCTTCCCTCCGTAAGTGAAACTCAGGATCACAACATATTTTATTTTCCTTCCAATTCCTTCGTTAAATGAAACTCGAAAAAACAAATAATTTTCTCTTTCTTTCCGGTTCGTTTCTTTTCTCTCCTTAAGTAAACTTGAGAACGGAGCGTAAGAGCATATAGCGAAACAGCCCTGGGCTCATTTTATTTAGGTATTGGTCGTGAAACAGGGCCCAATTAAGAGATACGGCGGTACAGTACAACTACAAATTACGATCCCCTCTACCGAGATCTTTCCAATTTGGTCTCTCTATTATCATTGCCCTTTCCTCCAAGCAAACACACATCTTCCTCCCGCTCTCGCTCGATCGTTCCAACAATCAATAGCTCAACGTAATTATGCCGACAGGTAGATTAATCTTATCTTATTTGAATTTACAGTTTGTTCTTACGTTGATTCACTAATCAAAGCTCATCGTTACTCGTCATTCGTACAAAGTAGACACATTCATTCTATTTCATTCCCGATTTGATATGCTAGTTACTTACAATTACTAACTTCATGTATGTTTTAGCCGATTCTACATGTTGTGTTTCATTTCACGTATCTAGGGCTCAACCTGAGAATCAGATTATGCAAGCTTTGGCTTCTGAATGATTGACGTTGTGTATTGTCTTGTATTTGCGCTTTCATGCGTACCAGAGATCGATTAGTAATTTTTGCTACACTCTCTTGACTTGCTTGTCGATTAATAGATTTCATGTGTTTGTGTGTGAAATAAGAGAGTGCTTGTTTGGAATCACTTCAAAATTCCATAAAGATGTAATATTGATAGCTGACAGTTTTGCATCACAACAAGTTCAAGTAAAGGTGCAACAAACCTTCATTTTAACAATGCATGTGCTTTATAGCAGCTTTTAGATATAGCGTGTCATATAAATTTATTGCCTTGTGTCGATTTTCAAATGTACATAGCTTTATCAAATCATGAGTTTTGTTAATAGGATTGTTTGACCTTAAGGATTTCATGGCATTCCTTGTTTAGTTTCCAAAGTTTTGTATTTATTCATGTAATGTTATTATTGCTATATAATTGTGGTTTGAGTTTATTATTTATTTGTTGTTTTGGGGGCTATTTGGTTATACTTGCGCCTGACAGTACGCGATTTCTAATGAAACAAATGTAGTGTTGTTTAAGTTTCTCATAAGAAGATATGTATTTGACACTGTCATTTACATGTTCTTATTACAGTGAGTGTAAAATGGCAAAAAGAGCTATACTCAGGAGTGGAGATAGATACAAACCAGCCTCCATATGTTTTTAAATGTCAGCTGTATGACCTCACAGGGGTCCCACCTGAAAGGCAAAAGATAATGGTGAAAGGTGGAATATTAAAGGTACCTGTGTTTGTAAATACCATAATTTTTTTCCTACTTTCTTTGTCTCTATAGTATTGAGTGATGTAACATGTAACACCTAACTATTATTATCTGTTAACCAGGATGACTCTGATTGGTCAAAACTGGGGTTGAAAGAGGTAAATAGTCTCTCTTACATGTGACAGCTGTTTTTCTTGTACTTTTGAAATTGGTGGATAATGTTTTTTTTCTAATTAAATTATGTACAGGGTCAAAAGTTAATGATGGTAGGAACTGCTGATGAGATTGTAAAGGCTCCAGAAAAGGGTCCTGTTTTTATGGAAGATCTTCCAGAGGAAGAACAAGTAGTTGCAGTGGTAAGGTTCTCGACTTATTAGTTGCAGATGAAAATTTATTTTCAGTCTGTTTGAAAAATCATTTCAGTAATTACTTATTTTTGAATCTTTTATTGTTTAGGTCTGTATGCTAAACAACCTGAGCTCTAGCAAACACATTTTTTTATTATTATTTTGTTATCTTTATTTTACAAAAATGAGACAACCAACTTTATAGTCACTTGATGTGATAAAATCATTGTACGGACGCGTATTAGCTTTTATTATTATCTTATACTATGTATGTTTGTTTGTTGGTCATACACAAATTATATTACAATAGATATGGCATCTATATCATATTTGGGAATGAAATTAATTATCTATTATTTGTATTATATGTAGGGTCATTCTGCTGGATTATTTAATCTGGGAAACACCTGCTACATGAATTCCACCATGCAATGCTTGCATTCAGTTCCAGAGCTTAAATCTGCATTGATCGAGTGAGTTATTTTTCTATGCAAAGAATAATTAACTCTTTTCAAGAGTATGTAGCTTCCGGGTGCTATTTTCTATGTGAAGAAACTAATATATTGTTTTTTTAGCAAACTGCAGTTTTCGTCTCTGAGGTTTGTATAGACATACGGTTTCATTCCACCCATGTCCCATAACAGTTTCCACCCCGAGGTTTAATTTCTTAGCAGTTTTCGTCTCTAAATCTATTTTTTGTCCACACTTCCGTTAGAATCCCCCACGTGCTCCTCACGTGAGGGCCATTTTGGTCAATGTTGCGTGTTTTTACTCATCATAACACTCTGATAAGTAACGGAAATGTATACGGAAAATAGACTTAGGGACGAAAATTGCTAAGAAATGAAATCTTAGGGATGGAAACTGTTAAAGGTGGACTGAAACTGCATGTCTATACAAACCTTATGGACGAAAACTGCAGTTTACTCTTTTTATTCTAAAAGGGAATTATAAACTATTTTCAGTAGGATTCATATCTTTGTTGCAAAGAAACTAATATATATCGACCAACATCGTATTTGCGCATATCTTATTGTTTAGGTATCCGCAGTCTGGCAGAAGCAATGATTTGGATCAGTCTTCTCATCTCTTGACTGTTGCGACACGAGACTTATTTAATGAGCTCGATAAAAATGTGAAGTCAGTTGCACCAATGCAGTTTTGGATGGTACATAACTTGCAACGTATAATTTTATATTCACATCAATTTGAATTTGGAGCTAATACTTGAGTTGTGAAGATAGTAATAAACACGTTAACCTTACTAGTAATAGTATTTTTAATAGTCAGAAGCTGCTGTAAATCTGTAATGCAAACAAAAGATCTTGTTCTTCACACCCTATTGGTTTTTGATAACTTTTCCCTTAAATCACAAACTATTTTTTTTTTTTTTTTCATTTATTACTATGTGGTTGAATGGAAAAAGACAAATTTTTATGGTGTTAGTTGATAATAATTGTGTTTACTGCACTGTTATTTTCTAATACAATTCCCAAAAATATTTGTTATCAATGACTCATAATATATGACTGTAGGTTTTGCGAAAAAAATATCCTCAATTTGGGCAGCAGCACAATGGATCCTTTATGCAACAGGTTTCTTTTGTGATTCTATTTTGTTGCTGAATTTGTTAAAACTCTTGTGTTTTGAATAAATATAAATATTTTTTAATAAATGTCAGGATGCTGAAGAATGCTGGACACAGATTTTGTATACTCTTTCTCAGGCCCTTCGATCACCAAGTACCACGTATGTTTATGGTCTTTTTGCCTATTGATAGATCTTATTGTTTACAATTAACAATATACTTTAATATTATCAAACGTCTCATCGTTTAATACAATGTCTTTAATGAAACTCATTTCTACAATTAATAACAGATGTATATGATTTCTTTCTAGATTAATGAGTTAGTCGAAAGTGGTATTTTGATATGTGTTTTGTGTTCTATCTAATTGATAACCATTTAATATGCAGTGCTAATCTTGATACAGTGAAAGAACTCTTCGGCATTGACCTTGTCAGCAGGTACATGCGGGTTTACATTAGTTAAACATTTTTATCATGCTTAAAACCAATGATATCTTAGTTCTTGTTATAGAAATGTGTTTAATCATATGTACCATGCTTACTAATTACGTGATAATTCATTTAAACATGTTAGTTAATCCTGATTTTGTTTTAATTACTAGTATGTTTGCCTTTCAGGGTGCATTGTGCAGAAAGTGGTGAAGAAAGTACAGAAACAGAATCAGTTTATTCTCTAAAATGTCACATATCACATGAGGTGAATCATTTGCATGAGGGGTTGAAACATGTAAGTTTTATTGTCAAAGTGATCGCACTTGCAGATCATTTTTTTTTCACAAATAGAAATATAGGACATGCCAAACATAAACATACAATAAATTTCGTCCCTTTTAATTGCATCTGTGGCTCACATGATTTAATTGTCTACATTAATTTTGTTTCATATGTATTCTGATAGTGAATGATTCAATTCAATTTAAATAGTAGGTTGATGATATGACAAGCTACGTTGGACAAGTAAAAACGTTAAATTTAGAACCTTTTATTTCTTTATAAATTGTTACTTTTACACACGAGTAGTTAACATGATCAGTGCCGAAAGAAAATCTTCAAGTTTTCACTTACAGTTGACCACTTGACCTTATAGTTAACTCATTTTTTTAATGTACTAAATGGTTTTTTCTTGCAGGGGTTAAAATCAGAGCTGGAAAAGGCTTCTCCTTCTCTGGGACGAAGTGCCGTCTACATAAAAGATTCACATATCAATGGATTGCCAAAGTAAGTTTTTTTTTTTTTTTTTAATATTCAAACGGGTTATGGAAGACAAAATTGTGAAACTATATTATTTCATATGCAAGGTACTTGACTATTCAGTTTGTCCGTTTTTTCTGGAAGAGGGAATCTAATCAGAAAGCAAAGATTTTAAGGGTAATAAAATTATCATCTCTTATAGTTTTTCTTAGTATGAATAATTTGACCACTGTTGATACGAACCCAGATTCGCATTCGGGTCACTAAGCGGGAAAAATACGCAAAGTTTCAAAATTGGAAAGGGTGATCTACGAATTAGGAGTAGTGGGTAGTTTAGCAGTTTATTAGTTTGTTTAGTTTAAATATGGCAATAGCCTTCTGGGGTTTTTTTAGTCGATGTTTATGTTAATCAAATTAGGGTTCATACCTTGTTTGTAATTGGAGATTCACCCATCTCGAATCGGGTTGACTATCTTGTAGTTGTTATCTTTATATAATCGAAATCGTAGGTTCTATCAACTGTTTTATGTGGTTTCTTCAAAATCAAGATATTGTTGATTATCTATATGGTTGAATTATTCAGAAAGTGGATTATCCATTGGAGTTGGATATATTTGATCTGTGTTCTGATGATCTTCGTAAAAAGTTGGAAGCTCCTCGTCAGGTTTGTAACATCTACATTATGTAATGATTTTTAATAGGTAATTAATGAATTAGCCCAAATTGCACGTATGAGAAACAAACATTTTTTTCTTCCACTTTGGCAACCCAATTTGAGTCGGGCGCATAATTGTAACCAGTTTACATTTTTATAACGGATTGATTGTAAATGATGATGTGCATGCCACGTCAGATTCCGGAAAGGCTTATGTAAGAAAATACATCAAATTATATGCTTATTTACAAGATTGAAATAATCATCTTTGTATGCTAAAATGATAGCAAAATGTAGTTGGGTTCTCAAATTGGAATAAAGTTTAAAGTTGGTTTATACTTGTTCCAGTTTTCTCTTATTTTAGTTTGGTCACAGTGATTCAGTTGTGTGGTTATTGCTTTTGTTTTTTCATGCACATTTGATCTTTTGTGAGTGAATTATATAATATATACTAAAATGGTGTTCATATATTTTTTTTTTGTTAATACTTTCATCAGATGTTAAGAGATGAGGATGGTAGAAAGGCTGGTTTGAAACTGAAAGAAAAGAAGTCTGCTTCTGTGGACAAAGATGTTAAGATGTCTGATGCAGAGGTATGTAAATCTCACACAAATATTTGTGCTTAAAATAAAATACTCTGATGAATTTGTTTTTTTTTTAAATTTGTTCAGGGACCATCAAATGAAAGTGGAGAATCATCTAATGCTACTTTGGGAGAAGGTTGACATCCTTTACCAATTTATGTACATATTCATGGCTCAACTCGGTTATATCTAATGTGTTGAATTGGTCAAAATGGGGACAACCTTTTTATTATTCCAAATCCAATAATAATCTATTTTCCGAGTTCAATCTTTCTATTTATCAAAAATACCCTTCCAAGGCTGCGCCACATGTTCTTTTAACTGTTTTATTTTTTTAGTTCTCACCCACTGTCTAAAGGAGCTGACATTGCCACTTTTAATTTTAATGCATAAAACAGCCTCCTAATTTTTTTTAAAATAATCTAGTTTTATTCACATTTTGTTGTTTGTATTTGTATAAATTTCAGGTGGTGGTTCTGATGTGTTGACTGGGGTGTATGATTTAGTGGCTGTGCTGACTCATAAAGGCAGAAGTGCAGATTCAGGTCATTATGTTGCTTGGGTCAAGCAAGAAAATGGTTAGTCTATTTCATCTTGTTTTTTTTTTTTTTTTTCCTATTATTATTTTCATTGCATAAATCATAAAATTTGATGTTGGTATAGGGAAATGGATCCAATTCGATGATGATAATCCAATCCCACAAAGGGAAGAAGATATAACAAAACTTTCTGGAGGAGGTAATATTAATTAATTAAGCTTTCTTTTTTTTTATTATACTAATTAGTCCAGGTTTTTTAATGTTGGTTGATTCATTTTTTGTTTACACAGGCGATTGGCATATGGCTTACATTTGCATGTACAAGGCTCGCACCATTCCCATGTGATGTTTCTGTTATGTTATAATTGTGTAATTCAATTATTGTGACTCATTTAGTTTACATCAAAACTTAGAACCCATGAGTGACCAAGATTTCAATTTCCATTTCAAAAATTGTGTTTTATGATGTGCGTTCAACTTTTTTACTTAAATATCAAATATACACACAAGACTTGCAGGTTTTAGAGGTTTCTGATGTGAGTTCAAGTTGTATCTTTTTTATTAATTTTAAATAACAATATAGAATTTGAATGCTGATTCTTTCTGTTTGGTTTTTTACTTCTTTAGCTCGTAGATTACTAATGTTAATAAAACATGTTTGTAAGTAAGATAAAAAGAAAAGTCAAATAATAAACAATCTACTCTCTCTTGGGTGATAAACAACATGAAACCTTGTTTTCACTATTTTGGACATTGTGTGTGTTCATGCGTCTAAGCCTGAAACGTATGACTTCAAACAAAGTGGTCTTGTATGGTTGTGATGGTTCGTTGCATTTGGCGCTTTGATTAACACAACATAAACATGTCTGCTTTATGCTCTTTTATATATTAGATATACAGACTTTGTTGCTATAAAAGCAAGTATTTGTACGTATAATCCCCAGTTCCTACTATTCTATTTTGAGATTTCACTTTGTAGGTAGGTTTGTTTGTAACTTTGTATGCATAATATGTTAGTTATTTCAACTGATCGTTCAATCAATCAAACATAAAATCATAAAACTTGTTTAAATGGAGCCTTTATATGAGAAAGATGATGACAGCGTGAATGATTTTTGTTATGACACCTTCGATCAATGGAAGATTAAGGAAGATCATAATGGTGTTCTACAGGGAGAACTGGTTATTCTAAGAAGTGCAGATATTCGTCATTCGTGTTTGCAATTTTTGAATACTCATAAACTAATCTAACAGACATGTTAAACCTGTGTTGGATCATTCTTGAATCTTAATCTACATATCTTCAAAAGAATTAATAAGTTCTCTTTTCTGACGCGCGCCAAATAAAATGAAACTGGGAGCACGACCTGCGCTACATATCTGAATATTGAATATCATTATAAATAAAATGTTATTTAGACTTTTTGGATTCAGAAACCCTAGCCCCTGAAATCTTGCAAATTGGTTCTTCTTTGGGTCGAACATGTTTCAAAGCAGGATGAACTTTCAGATCCCCCATTACCAGCTTCTGACCGACATCTAACTCACTCAAATCTACCTCGATAAAAGGCGGGATTATGTCAGCAGGACATACGAATTTCACTCTTCTTTTGGGCCCCTGTTTGTGGTGCACGCATATAATCTATATATGTGTTGGCCCTCGAGGGGCAAAAGTAAAATTGCACTAA
>WOUH02000045.1:12487260-12501341 GCA_009936405.2 Stevia rebaudiana
TAATAGTAAATCATGAGCTTTTGAACAGTCGTTCGTCGCGCCCCGACGTATTCCGCCGTCGGTTGGGGTGTGACAACCTAACCTTGCACTTGCAAGAATTTGAACCCTCACCATTTTTGTGGGGGCAAACAGCATACCACTAGACCATTTATTATATGAATAAAGTGTTTGTCTAATACGACCCGACCCGACCTGACCCGAATAAATTAAACCAAAAAATTAATATTTAGCAATAGAAAAGCGACCTTCAAAATTTCCGACCCTCATGAAAAAAATTTCTAGGTCCGCCACTGAATACCATTTCTCGCAAACTATTTTTAAACTAATTTATTTATTGCTTGAATTTACCTAAGATCTTTCATATTAGAGACAATGTCTCTTATTTATTGAACATTAAATCAATGTATTGAAACAAATTTAGTTTTTCAAGATCAATGAAAGCAACTTTACTATTTAGTAGTTTTGTGTCACTTAGGTTGTAGTTTACTGGTTCAAAACTAGTAAAATATGTGGTTTAGGAAAAGAACTGTTAAAAAGAAATCTCACGTTACAAATTACAAATTTGATTAAGTCATTAAAAATATATACATATTAAACAAAAGTATATAAAGAGTTTAAGCCTTACTCTCTAGCATTCTAATATATGTATAAGAGCTCATTCAATACCAAATCAACTTTAAGCTAGTACCTGTGAAACTATATAAAACAGTTAAACACTACCATTATTATACACTTACACAAGTAACTCTTTTATGTATCATAGTTTATACAATGTTCATATAATTTTGTACAACTATTTGCTACAATTTAGGTATGTATTAAACGCGTATTTGAAAGCTTAAAATAAAATAGTAGTTACTAGTTAGCCACCACGGAAGTTGTGGGCCGCCAAGACCCCAAATTCACTAGAATCTGGTGGCTGGTATTATTAGTCTGATCCGTAAATTCAGAATTCATGGCCTAAGGAACCGAATTCTCACAAATGGATATTCCTCGTCATATTCCTATTTCCGATTCCTATAAATAGTATATTCCTTTAAAAAGTTATAAATATCACCACCGTCGGATCACTTTATCACTTGTCACATGACAACAAACCAATGGTTACGATCATAACCCACTTTTAATATTCCTTTGGCATATTAACTTTATCCCGTTTTACATCCTATAAGTACATTCACTTGTAACATATTCTACAACAAACACATTCTTCTAAACGTCGTTCTGAAAACTTCTTTCACAAAAAATGTCAGGAATCGTAGTGATTTTTGACTTCGACAAGACGATTATCGACATCGATAGTGACAATTGGGTGGTCGACGAGTTGGGTGCAACCGATCTATTCAACCAACTTCTGCCAACCATGCCTTGGAACTCCGTCATGGTAATTCTAATTAATTTATATATCATTTCAAAAAATTTATATATCATTTTAAGGTTTATAAAAAGCTATATGTTGAATATTATTCATGTACTAAATGTTTAATGTTGATTTGAAATCAGGACAAGATGATGGAAGAATTGCATTTGCAAGGAAAGAGCATTCAGGATATCGAGGAAGTATTGAAACGGGTCCCGATACATCCTCGTGTTGTACCGGCCATTAAAGCTGCATATGCTTTAGGGTAACTTAACTTTTCTATTTTTATGTCACATACATATTATCGTGTTACACATGTGTGCGATTATTAATTCGTGAGTTTTTTATAGGTGTGATTTGAGGGTGTTAAGTGATGCCAATTTGTTCTACATTGAGACGATATTAAAACATCTTGGGATACGCGAATGTTTCTCCGAGATTAACACGAACCCTGGTTTCGTCGACGAGGAAGGAAAGTTAAGGATTTTACCATACCATGATTTCCACACTTTCTCTCATGGTTGCAACCTTTGTCCACCCAACATGTGCAAGGTGAATCTTTAGTTACTTTGATTATATTAAATACCTTACTTCTTTATAATAACTTTTATATATGTTTTTATATTATTTTAATAGGGTAAAATAATAGAAAGAATTCAAGCAACATTAGAAAAGAAAAGGATTATATATTTGGGTGATGGTGCGGGTGATTTTTGCCCGAGTTTAAAGCTTAAAAAAGAAGATTACATGATGCCAAGAAAAGATTTTCCTGTTTGGGAGTTGATATGCAAAAACCATCACCTTCTTGAAGCCGATGTTCATGAATGGGTGGACGGTGAAGACCTTGAAAGAGTTCTCATTCAACTTATTACGGCAATTATCACGATGGATGAAACCGATAACACAAATCAATTATTTGATTGCAAGTTTGAGACTATTGATCACAAAGTTATGCTTAAACCTGTTTATGTTCCATGATAACGATTATATATCTATCCAAACAATTTGGATCTACTTAGAATATTATATGTGAGCTTGGGTTTGGTTGAAATGATGTGTTTTGTTTTTGTTATATTTTATTTTTGTCTTTTGTTCGACGTAAGGCATGCCCCAACTTTATTTTAGGATTTAGTTTGTATAGTAGAAATTTGCTTTTATAACGTTATTAATATGACTAATTTCTTTATTATAATTATGAGAGGTTGCACTAATAACAATTTTGTTCAAAATAATTAAAACAAAATTTAGTACAAAAAGTAATAAAACTAAAAAAAAATATAGTACAAAAAAAATCCAGTACAAAAAAAGAAAAAAGAAATCCAAAATAAGAAGTACAGTATAAAACATAAAAATCAAGTAAAAAAATAAAATTTATGATGAAAAAAGTAGTGTTTTTATGTTTATGTAAAAGTGTAAAAATGTGTTTTCTTACAAACATGGAATATACATAGGGACCAAACAGGCACAAAATTACAAAAACATAGACTAAAATTGCATCAAATTACAAAAGCAGGGACCAAAGTAGTTAGAAAATTTTCTTAGGAAATCAAAGTGACAAATGTGAAATATAAATAGGGATCAAAATCACTCTTATAATTATTACGCCTTAATTTTGTTTTAACATGAAAAATTGTTGACCGGTGACAACTTAAAAATTTGGATGGTGTTCTTATAAATTTAATCATTAGAATACAATATAAAAAGATGTTGAGTTTGTTTTTCAATGTTCAGACTAATCATAAAAGCCAACAATCACGTGTTAGAAATTAGAATACATATATATATTTGTATAGACAAAACCCTAATTTACCAATGCGCATTTGTCCCAATGGTACCCTGGATACTTTTTAAGCGGGAGGTCCCAGCTTGGAGTTTCACTCGGAGCAAAAAAAATTGCTCTTGGGAGAGCCAGGGAGTTTTCACACAAAGTGGGTTTCCTCCTAGATTGGTGGGGCGAGGTCGCCACGCTTTCAGCGATTCGCTGGGCGGAAAGCTGATCTGTTTGCCGGGTGAGGCCGGGTGACCGTGCTATTTGTTGTAAAAAAAAAAAAAAAAAGACAAAACCCTAATTTCTATTACGGTGTATAGGTATGTGTAACATGGTTCCATACACAATTGCTACTAAAATAATCTTAAGTTACAATTTGCATAAATCTGTTTATCACAAATTAATCATCCTCTTTCGGCCTAACCAACAATGATCGGAGTTCGGGCTAATGATTTTGTAACACATCCACCTTCGAGTTTAAAGCGCACAACTCTAGGCCATAATTATTAAAAAACAACCTTTTAATCTGGAAGCTTGACAAAATAAACTTAAATATGTTATCTTGGGGAACATTTGGGTGTTTTATAATGACAATTTGGACTCGTTTGGGACGCAAAGAATTTGCAGTTGAATGTATAATTGAATGACAGGATAAATTATTAGGCGAGTCAAACTGGATGGACTAAAATAGACAGCATGACGAAGTGGGCCGACTTAAAAACTGAAGCTATTTCTTCATCCATGTCGATGACGTTTCGGTCAATGTCTTGTATGAGTCGCCAATCATCAGTTGATTAACATTGCAAGTTGCAACTTGATTATTAAACTACGCTTTTTGAACGTTTTATTCGTCTCAAATAGAAGATTACCATGTTTGTTTTCTGATATTTTGGTTAAGGTTATTCATTAGACCGAAACTAGATTTTATATATGTTTGTTTTTCACGTGAAATATTCTCATAAAGTGACAATTCTTTGTTTAAGGACTGTTAAGTAGTGGTGAGTTTTGGGTTTTTAAACCCCTTGTACTCTTCATTATCCATCAATAAGTATACGTCATCTTTCTCCTAATTTTTGCACATAGTTTTAGCATTTGACTAGGCTTTCATAATCCAGGATCTATGATTTTGTATTTCTGTAAGTTGTTTTGTCAAGTTAGGAACTTGATTGTAATATTATGTTTAAAGGAATTTTCAACTTCGTGCTTGATATTATTGAGGGCTGATAAGATAGGGTATGCGTATTTATGTTGTCTTAATGTGACCTTCAGTTGCTAACTTTACAAGTGATCTAAAAGTAAAAGAAAAATTAACCAAAACTTGTATTTTTTACATTATAGCATTTATATACTTGATATAAAAAATAGACCCTTTATACAAGTATATATACTGTCATATACAACCGAGCCAAGGCAGCGACTTGAAATTCGTAAATCCCTGATTCTTCACGTGTGGGCCTTTCTAATGTGAACCGAAACTCTTAAAACTGGCCCAAGTTTGACCCAAATTAAGGTACCGTCTACAAAGCTCAAACCCCATCGCTTACTTCGTTCATGGATATTTTTCCTCCCAATTTCTGTTGACTTATTGATATGTATTTTTTAAAAAAATATTATTACTATGAAGTATGAAAACCATCAATAAAACTTTGATTTTGGAGCACAGCTAGACCAGTACTCAGTAACAAGCTTCGAGAAATAGGAATCCGATTCCATTAGTTTTGAGGGCTCATCGTATTCCATCATTTCACCTACATACATAAAACATCATTTTTATTTATAAATTTTATTAACAATCACCTAAATGTCATGTTGTGTTGGTGTGGAAACTGTTTTTCAACCTCTTAAATCAATTTACTTAAACAAATTATATATTATTTTAAAGGTAGAGTCTTTCTACTCATACTAAAAAATTAACTATTTATAAAAATAAACAGATAAAATGGTACTGTGTTGATCCAACCTTTTATAAAAGTTATCCACCTTGACCCATTACCTAACCCGCCAGTGATTTAACCTGACAAAAGCGACCTGTTTTGCAACAAGATCTATTTTTATCCGACCCAAACCTTGTTATAAGTAATAACTAAATTATATCCGAGTCAGCAGAACATACCAGAAGATAGGACCATGACCATATGACTGTCAATTACAGTTGGAATTCTGTGGGCCACGGTAACAACAGTGCAGTTTGAAAATTCTTGCCTTATAATCCTCTGTACAATGGCATCGGTGTCGGAATCAATGGATGCAGTTGCTTCATCAAGTACTAGAATCTTGTTTCTCCTCAGTAGTACTCTCCCAAGACAAAACAGCTGCCGTTGACCCATACTCCAATTTTCTCCTTCATCACTCACTATTTACATAAAACAAACAATACAGATTTTTAAACATCCTTTAGCTTTTGATACATTTGGTTTCCTAGCCTGTGGAGTTTCTGAAAAGGTGCATAGTAATATGTCGGCTCCCAAGAACCAAAACTTTGTTTTTAGTAGGATTGGTTTTGCTATTCAAAAAGGGGCTTGTTGCCTGTTTACCTGCTACTTTATTGTAATCGTTATATTTTCCGATAAGTTTTATAAACCTAATATAATAAGCTGATTCGATTAAAAAAAAAATATCAATATAATTCAGGGGAAGTGCAGAATTCATTTATATGTTTTCCAGTTTGCCCAGATTGGAATATGATCATTGTTCAAACCATAGAATTAGCTGCAATTTTCTAATGATAAACTCACCCGAAGAATCTAAACAGTTTGGGAGACTGCTAACGGTACTCTTTAGCTGGCATTTCTCCAATGTCTGCAAGAATCAGTCAGCTTATTTAGGATTTACATGCAACTTTAAACAAGCAAAGAGAACAACTTTCAAGCTTGTGAGTAATATGTGTCAATAACAAGTTAACGACCCATTTGGTAGGCAAACAAAAAAAACATTGTTGAAACAACGTTCTGATTGCTGAAAACCAATGTTACAAAGTAATAACTTCTACAATAAAAAAAATTAAGGTAAAAGTTACTTTTTTATTTACCTTCCATATTTCATCATCAGAGTGAAGTTCTAGTGGGTCCAAGTTTGTTCTTATACTACCCTTAAAAAGGGTTGGTTCTTGAGGGATGACACTTAGTTTCATTCTGAGGTCTTTTAAGCCAATAGAGCAAATATCCAAACCATCTATATAAATGTTTCCACCATCTGGTTCAACCAATCGAAAAAGCGCACTAATTAACGTTGTTTTTCCACTTCCAGTTCTTCCAACAATCCCTACGCGGGTCCCTTCTTTGAAAGTGCAAGTAATTCCTTTGAGAACTAGTGGAGCATTGGGTCGGTACCTAATCTGAAGCATTCAGCCAAGATTATATATATTAACCAACAGATATGGAGGTTAAAAAGAGGGGCTTATAGCATAAACAGAGATTTATTTCTATCTTAAGAACCACCTTTTTTAAGGCCAAAAAAACCTTACAAGTTCCAAAAAAGAACGAAAAATTATTGAAGGTAGCCAATTTACAGAGTTCTATAACTTTGATCTAATGTAATCAATTTCTCAAATTTGTAATTACGATGATCTGGCCCGCTAACCGGTCAAAATGATGACGTGTCGGTAAATGTTGACCATGTAGAAATATTTTTGATGTGAGACTAATGCGGCGACTGAAACTACATTTACTGCCGACAGTAGCAGCCTAAAAGATTGAAAATTTGAATGTTTTGCCTTGGGGCAAACACGGAATAAAAACAAACTTATACTTCTGCTCAATTTTAGCAACCAACTTTAAAGGCCCAAAATTGATAAAGAGTTGCAGAATATAATCATCATCATCATCATCATCTTACTCAGTATATCCCACCTAAGGTAGGGTCTGAGGAGGGTAGGATGAAGACAAACCTTACCCCTACCCCGTAGGGATAGAGAGGCTGCTCCGAAAGAGACCCCCGGCTCATGATGCCTGATTAACCGTCATCCCAATGCTTTTAACGTTATTTTCAGAATATAACTAATTCTAAAAACAAAGTTGCACTTTATTACTGTTTGTAGCACGAATTACCTGTTCAACCAATTAAGAAAAATAACCAGATTGCAGAACACAAGCCTATCTACTAAACTTCTTGTTACTTTTAAGAGGAAAGAGTAAATTGCAGTTTTGGTCCTTGAGGTTTGCAAGCTTTAACATTTTCAAGTTTTGGTCCCTAGGGTTTCAAGTCTTAAAAGTTTTCGTTCATAAACCCTTTATAGAAAACTGTTAAAACTTGAAACTTTAGTGACGGAAACTGTTAAGGCTTGAAACATTAGGGACGAAAACTGTTAAGGCTTGAAACGTTAGGGACGAAAACTGTTAAAGCGTTGAAATGTTAAGGAGGAAAACTGTTAAGGGTGGACTAAAACTGTTAATCCTTGCAAACCTCAGGGACAAAAACTGCAGTTTAATCAAGAGGAAATATTGGCTGACCTTGACATCATGAAGCTCAATTCTACCCTTTGAAGGCCAAGAAGATGGCGGTCTATTTCCCTCCACAACTGCTGCAGGCTCTCGTGAAATATGCATATATTGTTTGATACGTTCTACTGATATAATGTAATTTGACAGACTGCAATACCATCTTGTCAAGAACACATGGGCATTTGTTAGAGCCAATGCATATGAAAGTGAAAGACCAACTAACCCTACATAAGTACCAAATCATTTTTGTAAGTTAATTATTCATTATAGTAAACTTTAGATAAGAAAATGAAACATGCATACCTGGAGGAATATAAGCCTTTGGAAGTAAAACAAGAAAAACTGCAGCAGTAAATAGTGTCAGGTTTTGAAGTGCTTCTGCTCTCAAAACCAACCACTCCAATGTCGCGTTTGTGAAAATGAAAGCACGCGCGTCGGTATCTACTAACTTTAAGTAATTTTTGAAAAAACGATCATCTTGTTTAAATGCTCTTATTGTTGCTACACCAAGTGATGTTTCAGATGCATAATTTACCACAGGTGCTTTTGTTGTTCCATTGATTCTGATTAGTTCCCTTGCAGATGGTTGATATAACCCCTGCATGCAATAACAGGTTTAAATAATAAAATAGATATCATTCTCCTTTTGGTGTAGAGCAAAAACTAAAAAAATATTAAAAAAAAAAAAGAAGAAGCTAACTTCACCTGGAAATATTTAGTAGCTACTAGAGCAAAGATGCCAACAATGAGAACTTGCCACGTTACTGATGCCATAACAGTAATTATGGTGAGTAATTCCACACCAGAAGTCACCACAAAAGCAAATGAGAAGGGTATGTCAAAATCCAATACACTCAAATCTGTTGAAGCCTGAATGGGTAGATTAGTAATTTCAGAAATAATTATCTTGTTGTTTCGGGATTTGATAGTGTTAAAGAAGAACTTACTCGTGTTAGAATTCGTCCAACTGGGGTAGAGTCAAAGAATAGCATGGGTGCACTGAAAATCGAATCGGTGAACTTTGAAAAGAAGGCTTTAGAGGCTTTTAATCCCAAAAGGGTAGTTGATAAAGATCTTAAAAAAACAAAAACAGAACTTGTAACCGAAATCAACGCATAAACACTGATTAAAGTAAAACTGGTAAATTTAGGAATTTTGACAGCAAAAGCTAGCCAATAACTGGCTGCAGCCTGAAGAGCAGAAAAACCGAATTGTGTTAACAGACTTGAGAAAAAGAAAATTTGACTTTCTGAGATAACAATATAATCCAAAAAAGGCTTCCACCCAACATCACCAATTGGTTTCACTTCTTGCTCAGTTAACTGAACAGATGTCTTTGATATCTCCTCATTAATTTCATTTTTAGGATTTAAATTATTGTTATCTTTTATGTGACCCTTTTTGTTTTGATGAGATGAAGACTCCAATTCGGTTATGACATTTTTGTGAGCATTCACAAGCTGTTCAAAAGCCGTGCCCGCCATTATGAGGTCCTTGTACATTCCCGATTGAGTGACTTGACCATCTTCCATCACCTTTATTCATTTAAATAAAAAGATTAGACAACAACTAAATTGTTTAAGAATCTGACAAGTAATAAGTTTGATTGCCATCTTATTACCAGAATGTGGTCAACCTCTGACAGAAACTCCACTTGATGAGTAACAAGAATGACCGTTTTCTCCTTTAAACAGGTCATAACACAATCCTGAAAATTAATTAATTCACATGTAATGCACAATAAAGAAACAAAAAGCAAAATAACTGAAAGGATAGAATCTAACATTAAAAAGAGTTGCTGCTGTATGTGCATCTACAGCGCTAAACGGGTCATCAAGAAGATATATGTCAGCATCATTGTAGACTGCTCTGGCGAGCTGAATCCTCTGTTTTTGACCTCCGCTCATATTAAGTCCCCGTTGACCTATTTCTGTTAGATCACCATGGTCAAAATCATTGACATCCTTCTCCAAAGCACATGCTTTAATTGCTTTTTTATATCTGATTGTGTCCATTGGCTTTCCATAGAGTATGTTATCCTGAATTGTCCCACTTTGAATCCAGGAAGCTTGACTAACATATGCAATTGATCCAAAAACATCCACCTGAATACAAGCAAAAGCAATAAGCTTTACAAAAATCACATAGTGTTTCCAAATTAAAAAAACAATAATAATTATTATTTTTGAGGACTCACAGTTCCTGAATTTCTGGGTATTTCTCGGAGTATCGCGTACAATAGTGATGATTTTCCAGCACCGACAGGCCCACAAATCACGACTTTCTGTCCTCTAGTAACATCTAAATTTATGTCTTTAAGTGTTGGACAGTTAGAATCTGGATCCCAACTGAAATTACCATGTTGTATTCTGATATATATGCTTGAATTTCTTTGATCTTGATTTTCAATCACCCCTTCATTTTCTAGTTCATTCTCAACCAAAAATGAATTAATCCTTTTAAAAGACACTTTAGTCTGGATTAACACTGAAAGAGCTTGTGGGAAGTATTTGACTGGTTCAGACATCGTTCTTAAAGTAGCCAAAATTGTGAAAATTGTGGCGGCATTTAAAGAATTGCTGTTAAAAAATGCACATCCAAAAAGTACAGCTGAAGAAATGATGGTTGGTGACATCCAATACAATAACGACCCGTACGCCTTTTGATACTGAGACTCACTTAGCCATTTATATTCATTTTCTCTGCAAGAATCAATTAGATTCTTGAATCTCTCTTCCCATGATTGTAACTTAATGATCTTCATATTGTTTAGGATCTCAGAAGTGGACCTAAGTCTCTTATCTTGTGCAATCATAAATTGTAACTGACATTTCTGAAGTGAAATCGCAAATGGAACGTTTAAAATCCCGCACAAAAATAGCGGGAATAAACCGGGGAAAACCGCAACTCCTACAACATAGAAAAGAACACCAACCGCTAGAAATAACTGAACAAATGAAGTCCAACCCACATGAACCCACATCGGGAACTCACCCATTCTGTAAGCATCAACCGCAATATAATTTACAACCTCTCCAGTTGAATGCCTTTTTCTCCCTAAACTAGAAAGTTTAAGTTGTTTATCATAAACCGCCACCATTAAAGCTGACCTCATTCGCATACCTAATCTTTTTGCATCAAAGAAAAAATGTCTTTGAGACAATGATTCAAACACCTTGACTACAATCAAGCATCCTACCAATAGTAGTCCGTATTGTAAATTTTCTACTTCACGATTAGAGTAGTTGACAAATGCATACAACAACAACGGACAAAATATGACTGCAGTAGTCCTAATCAAGGCATAAAGTCCTATCAGTAACATTTCTTTATAATAAACTCTTTGTAATGCGCTACCAACCAGGTTAACATTGTTTGAGGTCTTCTCGCGTTGAAGCGAGTCCCATGCTATTTTAAATTTTTGATACGCGATATGAGCTTGGTCTTTAGGTGCTAGAGAGGGAATGTCTTCAAGAACTAGTGGTTTTCTATAACCTAAGGAAATTAAAGGTTTTACCCAAGAAAATATTAATTTGCTGAGAAAAGAAGGTTCTTCTAACTGGTTTGTGTTTTCTTCATTAGTTTCATTGGCTAATAGAGGATCTAATAAGATCTCATGTGCCTGTTGTGTGACAAATTCTTTGCCATTTCTCATAGCACAAAAGAAAAGTAAGAAACTGACAACCCATTCAATGAATTCTAAGGGCATGATGCTGTGTTTCTGAACTAAATTCTCGATTTCTATAAAGGATATAATCACAAATAGTAACATCCACCAACTAGAAACTAATATTCTGATCAATTTTGATCTTTCTATGAGCAATGAAACAGTCAAAGTCATCCATATAAGTAATCTACCAACATCCGCCAACCAATCCAAACATTTGAAGTTTCTACTTCTAGCTATCACCTCCCATAAACAATCGCCAACATAACCACAACCGGTTAGAAAAGAGCATATTGCAACCGATATAGAAATCCAGTCACTTCTCCTGACCCGATTCTCACTTATTTTATAGTTTTTGAGGTAAACAATTAATAAAATTGAATAGAAGACAATGACGAACAGTATATTCATCAAATCCAAGATGATCCTTTGACCGTTTGGAGAGACCAAATCACATCCGTCCTCACAAATGCATTTCACTGCAAATTCACCGTTGTGTAGAAGCAAACCAACGATTAGTACGTATTTAGTCAAATTAAGCCACATAAAACCTAGAATGGATACAAAATTACGATAACACATGCCGGCAAACGCAACATGGCAACAAATTTATACTAGAACACAAACGATTTAGAATAAAATGTCGAAAATTACCGAGTAAACTCCAGCTGGACGCCATTGATGCTGTATATCTCTCTGCGTGCTCAAATTTAAACGATAATCAGCATCCTTGATAATTAGCTGCAGTTAAACGTCTATATTACGAGGAGTATACGTGTGCAGTGTGTATTTGCAAGGAGCTTTACCGACAGCATCTTCTCCGTCTTGTAGAACCACACAAAGTTACAAATTAATGCTTTATCATTAAATCATGGGACTCCATTTCTGGTATAATCATTAAATACTATCTTTTAATTTTGGGTCAGTAAACCTATCACAGAATTCAAATTTATATATATATTTTTATCTTATAATTTATTAAAATTATTTTATTTAATTAAATTATATTTTTTTATACATTTATTACTATCTTTTCTTTCTTTTAATCAATTAAATAATACTTTTATATATTTATTATTACCTTTCTCTCCTATATTCAATCAAGTAATACTTTTTTATACATTTATTATTATAATTTTCTTTTTTTAATAAACGGTGTTTTTATATATTTAATGTTTCACCAGTTTCTTTATATCTCTTTACTTACAATCACTCATTCATTCTCAACTAATCTCTATAATATGAAGAACCCACTCACATAATTAATAAAGACCCAAATGAAAATGCCCTAAAACGACCATCTAACTCGGGCAATCTAACTTTTATTTGTGTTAAGAAAATAATAAAAGAAAAGACTATACGACGAAAGAGTCTATATTGATCTTGATTGTAAGTCAATTTTGAGCCTAATAAAATATTATATTAGAACAAACACACAAGGATATATGAGACAAAGATATTTGATACATCGATGATAGGGTCATGAAATTATGAATTTATTTTCTTAATAGAAAACACAAAATTTATTTTAAAAAATGTCTTATTAAAGAAATTGCCTTATTAAAGAAATTGTCTGATACCTAAATGACTTTAAAATACAGGATAAACCGTTGAAAAAAATGAGAATTACTGAAAAGTAAGTTTTTTCACCAAGTTGTAAAAATGAATTTTTTTGGTAACTTTTGACGAATATAGCTACGTAGTGTTTCAGAAAATAAAGCAAATATTTACTGGGTTTATTTCTACTATAATAGACCATTCCAACGAACCAAACCACGTCCAAACAGAGCTAAGATGAATGAGATATTGATGTTAAAAGTTGGTTATCCGTTGCTGAGTAGAACTGCAAAAATACGAATGAAAAATGGAAAAACTTGTCTCACATAGTGGTGGGACAAACCTTGGAATTTTACCTAAGAAGGATATTTCTTTGACAATTGTTTCTTTATTACACCACACAAGTAAAAGTCGGGCGATGGACGCAATGAGACCCTTTGATTTTGCACACTAGCGTCACCACAAGTTGCCTTTGTGTTTTTGATTTGGCACGCCAAGACCAAACCGGTTGGCCGGGTTGGTTCCCGCGATGCGGACTTGCTTGTGTGGCGGAATGCAACCGGTGTCTAGATGGAGTTTCAGTCAAGTAAAAAATAACTTTGCATGTGTGGCGAAATGCAAGTAGTGTCTAGACGGAGTTTCACGCAAGCGGTGTCTAGATGGAGTTTCAATAAAAGGATTGAAGGCGTTCAACAAATTTAAATTTCAGTTTTAACTATTTTTTTGTGTTACAACTCTATTTCCACTATATATAAAAACAAGACTCACACCTTTAGAGAGATACACCGAAATTTACTTTAAATTTATTCATAGTTACTAAAAGTTTTTAGGTACTATTCAAGTTAAGGTTATCTATGAGCTTCGACAGTATATATTGCTTCGACTGTTTTACCCTAAGAGACAAACATGGTTTCTAAAAATACCTAAAATTTGTTTTAAGAGACCTTTCTTGAACAAGAATCCTCAGCCAACATCAACATCTTCTTATACTTTTTCTTGCATTTCACATACCTTTGGTAACAGGGGCGGACATAGCTTGAAGAAGGGGGTATCCCCGGCTACGGCTAAACGGAATTTTTTTTTAATCGCGTAGTGTAAAAAAAAAAAAAAAATTTCGTTTTATATATCCGGAAACCGCTAAACGAAAATTTGAGACCCCTAACCGAAAATTTTGAGACCCCTAACCAAATATTAGGATACCTCTAATTCCCTAATAGTCCTAAAATATAATTAAAATGCTAAATTTTTATAAAAAGATTCAATATCTTTATTAAATTCAAATTCTAATAT
>WOUH02000045.1:12501441-12516651 GCA_009936405.2 Stevia rebaudiana
ACAGAACTCCAAAAAAATGAACTAAGTAACCAAATACAAATACCTTCAAACGATTTAGGGGAAACAAACCATAATCAACGTTAAATCTACCTAGCTACTTTTGTTATTCTTTCTCGATTAATTTCCATGTAATCAGATTTTGTTGAATTGAAATGGTTACCTTATTATCCAACATTGAAGCAGTAAATTAATGTATAAAAAATCAAATCTGGTTTGTAAACCTTAAGACTAGTTGTATGGAGAATTTAGGTATTTTTTAATTAAATTGAATGTACGGGATAAAAAAAAATTGGATACCCCTATCCTAGAGTCCTAGATCCGCCACTGTTTGGTAAATGTATTGTAATTTGCTATTAGTATTTCCTTTCCTTTTATTGTAATAGTTGAATAATAGTGTTGTTTATTTTATAATATACTAACGGTTCCTACGTAAACCTCAACTCTCAAGGTAACTACAAAAATATACAACAATTATTAATACTAAGTATAGTTATCTTCAATTCAACTCACATTACAAGTAAGAGTTTGTTCAGAGCTTGGGAGAAACGCAGGCAACATCTCTAAAGCCGCATTAGAGGTTGTGCTCGTATTGGCAGGATAACAGGACAAGTAACTCGTGATCCAACTTTAGCTAGCATGCTTGTATAAACTTATGAGCCGAAATACCAAATGTAGGTTGCTTCATCGGATCGAGTAATTTTTCATTCCTCGATGATATTCAAATTTTATTGGTATCCTGATAACATGTTATCTAAAATTTGTATGATTTGATATAGCTGTTAACATGTTCTTTGAGATTTGTATAAAAATTCACAAAAGTACCAATATTAAAAGAGAAAAAGAGACCTAACTAAACCACCAATCGTGCGCCAAAAAAATAATAAACCACCATTTCCGCTCATAAAATTATAACTTGATGCCAACTTGATGGTAACTCAGCCCAGCTTATCCATTAAATAGAATTTAAAGAAAATTGATGTGAAAAAATTAACCACTTGATAAAAGAATTATGTTCTTTGCATAGAAACTTAAGCACTTGTTTTTCATTTTATATAATAATGACTATATTACACTCGATACAAATCCAAAAGAACATTTGATTTTACTTTCTGTTTAAACATTTGAATATAAGTAACGCGACTTTCAACTCATTTCACTTTTTGTTTATATATAGTCTGGTATGTATAATTTTGTTCGTTTGAACTTCTGTGGTCGGAATCTGATCGTATCATTGGGACATCAATTTCAGAAAAAAAGTAAAAGTTCAGCACCAAAAGGAAAAGACGAACACTTGTGGGGCCATAATGTTAAAAAGAGGAAGCTTACACTAACATTGAGACAAAAATTGACCTCGCCGGTCAACTATTGTGTCACTACAAATCCAAAATGCAATATTTGTGTTTGAATTTATTGAATGATATCTATTATAATTTCTTAACCAGAGCAAAATAATAATAATAATAATAAGTTCATCTAATTCTAAGTGTGTATAGTCATAAACCTCAGCATTGATTTAGCAGTACAACAACGTTAGGATTTTTTTTTAACAGCATAGGATCTCGCGTGCTAGCCACCAAAAACCAGACGATGTAGTCAATGTCGATTCCTCGACCTCCGTGAGACCGTACCCCCCATATAAGCGGGAACCGGATGGAATCCGTAAACCCTCTCCCCTCCGCCAGTTCCGTCACTCTCTTTCCTTCCAAGCCGCTTTCAAAGCAAAAGCAGTAGGCAGTCTCTTCTTTCTTCTTATATGGTAACCAGTCTTTTTTAGAATGGTTGAATAGAGCCTCCCCTCTGTCTCCCAGTCTGTCTTATAATAAGATAGTAGTAAGTGCACTTTCTCTCCATCACAGGAAATTGCCCAGAGCATTGCTCTGAACAAGATTTGAACCTAAGACATCCCAAAGGGAGAGCCTTAAGTCCACACATCATCCTAACCGACCCATGAAATTCTCTAATTAATGGTGTAATTTTTTTAAAAAAATATTGAAGCGTATAAAGGTTATTTGATTTAAAAAAAAGGTGGAAGTTTCTTTAATTACGGTTTCTTCCTGAAAACGTGTTTTTACGTCTATACCTTTTTCTCTTTGAACACGTGGCATGTTCCGATTGCATTCTACGATTAGCATGGAAAATGATATATGTATTGGATCTGCCTCCGATATAAGATAATGTAATGGACGAGTAAATTGAATGAAATGTATCATAACCATTTCATTGTACGGTTTGGTTACGAGTGGTAATGATAATGAATCATTAATTAGTTCATATGTTTGGACCATGGGTCGGGATATGTGCTCAGCACGTGAGTCGGGTCATCGTTCCGCTCATTGTTTGGATATTATATCGGACCGTGGGTGTCTGTCGGCTCATGGGTCAGGTTTTGGTTCGGGCCAGGCCATGGGTCAAGTTATTTGTTCAACTCATGGTTTGGGTCATGGTTTTGACCATTTGAGTTGTGGATCACTTGATGTATCGGTTCATGGTTTGGGTCATGGGACAGGTTTTGGTTTGCATCATGGGTCAGGTCATGTTTTGAGTCCTGGATTAGGTCATGAGCCGGGTCATAGTTTGGATCACGGGTTAAGTGATGTGTCAAGTCATTGGTCGAGTCATGGTTTCGATAATATGTCGGTAAAGGGCGACTCATGGGTTGGATCATTGATCGGATCATTCATTCAAGGATATGAATGAAAAAAAAAACCCTCCATAATGAAATGGACGAGAAAATGAAATGAACGAAGTAATTGAATGGACAAGGGAATGAAATTGATCATTAGCATTCCATTTTCATGCATGGTTACTAGTGGTAATGAAATTAATCATTACTTCATATTGTTTGGTAAACAAAAAAAAAGATGAGGGAATAAAATGCAACTTCGTTCGGTCGGGTCATGGTTCTGGTCATTGGTCGGTTCGTGGTTTAAGTTGTGGGTCGCGACATGGTTTGGGTCGTGTGTCAACTTATGGTTCAGGTGGTGAGTTGGGACATAATTTGAGATTGAGTCATGGATTAGGTCATAGTTCGAGCCATGAGTTTATTCATTGGTTGAGAGTTATGATATTAGATAAAACTTAAAATTAAAAAACTTACTCACCTTAAAAGAAAATAAAATAAAATTTGCGTATCTATATTTACTGGGTCGCCACAGATTCCGTCTCCAGAGTCCTGATCTTTTCCTTTCACTCGAAGTCTAGACACACTGCCGCTGTTATCATTTCAAAATTTAAACAATCTCCCTTTAACTTTTACTTTTTGTTATATAAAGCCCCTAAAATACTCAATAATAAAATAAATTGAATTATTTGAACTTGAAGTATCTATAAAAAAAAGTCACACGTGAATTTACTCTTAGTTTGACTTCAGAAGGGAAGGTGTTATCTCCGTATACTCATGCCGTTTACTTTAGAAATTTCAGTTAAAACATAAATACTTTTAGTTAAGTCATTTAAACATGTGTTAGTTAAATTATTTTGATGAATAGTGACTGATAAGATCTTATACAATTCAGTATTATCGGTTCATTTTATCTTTTTGTTTTTATCAAAGGTGACTACGTGATTTCCGTTAATGACCGGTTTATGAAATTTTAACTTTTAAGGGGTGAGATCTTTAAGAATCAAAGTGTGAAGGGTAAATATGTGAGGTATATATTTTTTAAAAAGCCATCTAGTCTCCATATATTAATCATTGTTTATTGTGAGACTCGAACCCTCAAATACCATTGAACATAAACCCGAACATTGGTTATTTTGTAGCTCATAGTAGTCATGTTAAGATAAACCCGGACATTGGTTATTTTGTAACTCATAGTAGTCATGTTAAGATTAAACCCGGATATTGGTTATTTTGTAACTCATAGTAGTCATGTTAAGGTTGATTCATTTATACCCTTATAAATGCTAAACACTATTTACCTGACATTTTGAATTTTTATTTTTAGATATTTATCTTTAAAATATCGTTTCATTTTTTATATAACTTAAATAGGTAATGTTGATTTAGTTCAAATACACTATTGCATGTTATTTTATTTTCACTACTTATATAAAACTACTTACATCTCTAATCTTACAAATAAAGGTTATGAAAAAACTTTAAAAAAATAATTAATTAGTGGTAGTTTTCGTGTTTCCTCTAAAAGTTTGATTTCTTATAAAGTATAAATAACTGTTTCACCATGTATTGTTAAGAAATTAAATTGTATAAAAAAATATATTTGAACGGAACACTTCATCCCCCAAGTGGTATTCGGGTGTAAGCAAGACCATGCGTAATACTTGTAATGGGAGGCGTGGTTGATGATGTGGAAGGCCTCTCACGCCTGGAATACCAACCCTCCTAAGTGATGGGACGTGAGAGGCAGTGGGAAGGTGACTCAGTGAGTGGGATCACGGGGTGTTGGGCTCCAAAAGTTTCTTCTTTTCGTTTCCAACCCAATTAAAATGTACCACATTATCATCATACTTTTTACTCATCACTCCGACACTCACTCACCCATTACATATATTTTTATCTCACACTCACGTTACACCTACGTGGCAGCCTATCACCCTCACCCGTATATTAAACATAGTCTAGTAATCCTCTTTCCTATATGGACAGAGATTTGAGGGAGTTAAACGAATCTATTGGTAATAATTTGAAACAGAACACTCAGAGACGTAGTGCTCTAAAAGAGTAAAGTAAGTAAGATTGATGTTCAAAATAAAGTTAGGGATCTTCCTGATAAAGTTTAAAATCTAGAGGGAGTTAAATGAAACTATTGGTTTCCAAAAATCCTATAAGTTGCCGCTTTCGACAGTGGTAAATGTCTAAACGAGAGGTGCATTTAATTAACAAATTTCGCCGTTGCCGAGACATAGCTTTTACCAAAAACGAAGAAGTCAGTTTTGATAATCTGTACAAAACCAGGGGCATTCCTGTAAATTTCAAAACCTCCATAACTAGTTCACTCAGTTGCACCAAAACTTTCAAACCTCTGCAGTTCATACACACAGAGTAAGTGTTTGCCGCCGTTTCTTCAAATTTGTGAATTTCTTCGAGCTTGATTCGTATCATATTGCAATTATAATCTACATTGTTAACTTAATTTGTTTGAAAAATTGATTTTGATTCAGAGTCGGTTTCTAAATCTCTCAAATCGTCATTAAAGTTATTAATCACGTAATGAATCATATAATGAACTAAGCTTCATTATTGATAGTATGTACCGTATATTTTTCGTATTTATCTGCTACGTGCAAATTAAATGAGAATTTTGGTTTAAAATTTATAGAGAATCGATTTTAGTTTAGCCAATTGTGTGAATCGGTGTTTTAAGTTGTTCACTGTAAATCAGGCGGTATAATTTGATTCCTTGATGTTTACTATATGTCTATATCACAGCATTTGTTGTAGATTGTCATTTCTGCATTGAATTCTAATCACCGAAGTTAGGAAATCTCGTTTTTAGAATAACAGGTGAAACTACTCTGATGTACGCTGCTATTTTCTGAATATCCTTCTGAGTTTACTTCGTGATTTCTTAGCGTTTCTTCATATTTGTGCAATTTTATAGTAATTTTCGAAGATCAGAGTTTCTATACTTAAGCTCTTAAATTCTTAAATACTTTTTTTTGTGATTTCTCAATGTTCATATATTTGCAATCCTTCAGAATTATTTAGAACGACGAGCTTGATTATGCTTACGTCAGCCCTTTATTTGCAGTTTTGCAGATTTGGGAGTAAACAGTAAACTTTGTAAACGCAAGCCTCGTGAAATTTTTTGTACAAACTGGTCAGGAATTCTGTTAAGGGATTAACTGCTGATAATAAAGGTGGAGGTATTAATTACAATTACTCTTACAGAACAGCTTAACATTATTCTGCTTTTATATCATTGACAATTCAAACCATATGGTAGGGGGCCTGAAGCAAAGTACTCAATTATAGGCAATTGGGTATCAATTTTTTCATCTTGGTTTTATTACATTATAGGTTTCTTTTAAGCAGTTTTCCAAAGGAGACATCAAATTTACTGTAATGTCCTTGGCGAGTGTGATTCATTAAGAGAAGACGCATCAAAAAACAAAGTTGTTTCAATTTCTGAGTTCAATGAGTAGAGAAATGAGTGTTTTGAAGACGCAAAAGGGTTCAAATGCTGCTGTTGAGACAGTTATTGTTGCTGTTAAAGCGTCTAGAGAAATTTCAAAGACGGCTTTGGTTTGGGCTTTGACTCATGTGGCTCAACCCGGACACTGCATTACATTGATTGTTGTTATCCCTTCTGGTAATTTTTATTTTCACATGTTAACTTTTTATAAGGTTAATATGAAACAGATCTCAATATTTATTTAATTAAATGTGATTTTATGGATTTCTTGATTATCATCTGCATTTTATTTGTTTTTGTTTTTGTTTATTGCCTTTGGAATACCTGTACTGTGTCTTGATGATTATACTGTCAAAAATTGTAATACAATAAGACAACATTTGAATATATTATATTTCAATCTAAGCCCCTTCTTTAAGGTTTTAGAAGTATATTAGTTCTCTATTAAGCAGATAATTACACATCCGAAAAGTTCAAGTGCAAATTCAAGCTCCTAATCACTATGATTAAATTAAAATAAAATAAAATTTTAATGGATATTTTTATTGGAAAAGAGTTATTCTTAAAGATAACAAAAAACTGGTGAATATTAAAAGCTAGTAACAATTAGTTATTTTCTCTAATTTAGGTAGAAAATTATGGGGTCTTCCAAGATTTACCGGAGATTGTGCCAGTCGATATTGGAGGTCATATTTAGGAAAAAGTGATATAGCTGATTCTTGCTCTCAGATGATCCTTCAGCTGCATAACATGTATGATCCTAATAAGGTATGTTTATGCAAATATTTCCTATTCTTGGTGTTTATTATCTTCATGATTATTAAAATAACTTTTTTTATCCTGATATTATAAAAGATAAATGTGAAGATAAAAACAGTTTCTGGATCGCCATATGGAGCAGTGGCTGCAGAGGCCAGCCAAATTCAAGCTACTTGGGTTGTATTGGACAAGTAATCCTTTAAACAGCAATCAATAGATTATGTTGACCATTTTTTAAAAAAAAAACATGTTAACTTTTTAATGTATCTTTTCTTTTAAATTTTTTTTTTTTGCAGAAAGCTTAAGCATGAACAAAAACGATGTATGGAAGAGTTGCAATGCAACATTGTGACAATGAAGAAATCAAGGCCAAAAATTATTCGCCTGAATTTAATCGGATCACCTAAGAAACAACCTGAAGCAAATCAACTATCTCAAAATCTAAAAAATTTACAAAAATACAAAAAATCAACTGTATTTTCGAATCAAGAACTTTTAACTCCAACTAGTAGTCCCGAGGCATTAACTGCAACCGAACCTGGAAATTCATCAGTTTCAAGTTCTGATCAATGTACTTCACCGTTTTACATTCCTCTACTGGGTGGGTCTCAGAAACATGAATCTGTATCCATAAAAGAGAATCATGATCTCATTGATTCGGGTTCAGACTCAGAAAGTGAGCATCTTTCTTCATCTTTCTCTAGCTTAAGATTTCAACCATGGATGGTTGACATTTTGACCACAAATTGTCAATCTCCAAGTCTGCGAACCGATCTAGAATTTCCTCAATTTAGAGGTAATGTTAGAGATGCAATATTATTGTCACGAAACACACCTTCAGGTCCACCACCATTGTGTTCAAAATGTCAACACAAAGCACCCGTATTCGGAAAACCACCAAGATGGTTCACTTATGCAGAATTAGAGGTTGCCACTAAAGGTTTTTCAAAAGATAACTTTTTGGCTGAAGGAGGATTTGGGTCCGTACACAGAGGATTACTGCCAGATGGGCAAGCGGTTGCTGTTAAACAGCATAAATTAGCAAGTTCTCAAGGAGATCAAGAATTTTGCTCAGAAGTTGAAGTGTTGAGTTGTGCACAACATAGAAATGTTGTTATGCTGATTGGATTCTGTATGGAGGACAGAAGGAGGCTGTTAGTTTATGAATATGTTTGCAATGGCTCGTTGGATTCTCATCTTTATGGTAAAATTTAAACTACCTTCATAGAATATTATTCTCTTTAAATGATGCTATTGAAGCTATAAATTCAATATCCTGTTGCATTTCGATTATGAATAGATTGTGGATCTTTGTATTTAATCTAAAGGTAGCAAATATTTATAAATTTACTTCTGAATGTCAGTAAACTAGTAAAATCAAAGGTAGCTTAAAAAAGATTTTGGTCAAACGGGATGCAACTCCCCAACGTATATTTACAATGCATGAAACCTCCTGTTAGTTTCTAGGAGTTGAGATTTTATATGGATTTGTGACATATGCAGGGAATGATCAAGAGCCGTTACAATGGTCAGCACGCCAAAAGATTGCTTTAGGAGCTGCGAGAGGATTGAGATATCTTCATGAAGAATGCAGAGTTGGTTGCATTGTGCATCGTGACATGCGACCCAACAACATCTTGCTTACTCATGATTTTGAACCTCTGGTATCCCCCGTCTTTGTTTTGTGGGGATCATGCTGTCATGTTTAAACATAATTCTGTTTTCGTTACAACAGTTCATTTGGTAATCCCATGATCTGTGATGTCTTTATAGTTGTCTATTATTTATAACAAACTTGTGTTTTTTTGCTTGAAGGTTGGGGACTTTGGGCTAGCAAGGTGGCAGCCTGATGGAGATATAGAAGAAGAAACCAAAGTAATTGGAACATTCGGGTAAGTCTAATTAGTCTCCAGTTTTTGCATTTACTTATTTTTATGTTTTGTTTTATACCATTTTCATGATGTTATAAATAAAAGAGGATTTTGTTTTTTTAACTAGATACCTAGCTCCGGAGTATGCACAAAGTGGGCAGATAACTGAAAAAGCGGATGCATATTCATTTGGGGTCGTATTGGTGGAGCTAATTACAGGACGAAAAGCAGTGGATCTCAAGCGTCCTAAAGGCCAACAATGTCTTGCAGAATGGGTTAGTTCGGTAACTAAAGATGTTGAGATGAGTGGACTGGTTAATGGGCCAAAACAATTCACATTAATACGTGTTGGAGCCAGATTGTGTTGACCCGCTAACACTTTCTTGTCATTTAATTATGAATAATGAATGCGGAAATTATGTGTACAACAACAATTTTAAAAATAAACCAGTTTAGAAAGCTGTTTGCATCAGAAATGTACTTTGGGCTATTTTAAGTTTTTAACATTTCATCCTTTAGCTAAAAAAAATCCTTGACTTGACCCGTATGAGCCAAACAACCCAAATTGATTCATTTTTAAATAAGCAAGTTGAAATCGCCACCTCTACATAACTAACACTTTTTGTAGCAAAAGAAACACAACTATTTGTTTTTTATCGTCTATTTTGTTCCACATTTGGTAGGCACGTCCATTGTTGGAAAAAGGTCTGATTAACGAGTTAATCGACCCGCGGTTAGGCACATGTTATTCAGCTCAGGAGATTTACTGCATGATGCAAGCTGCTTCTCTATGCATTAAAAGGGATCCAAATTTAAGACCTCGCATGTCTCAAGTAAATTCTTCTTCTTTTTGGCTTTTATTCTCATAACATGAAAACATAACTAAAGTTTATTCCCTTTGAGAGAAGGTGTTACGCATGCTAGAGGGTGATACGATGAAGGGAGCCAATCGTGTGTCGACACCTGGATATGATGTAGGCAACCGAAGCTGTAGGCTTCTGTTGGATCAACAAAGATACGTTGGTGGGTTGATGAATGAACCACTGAAAGGTTTTAGTGGCAAGCTCTTCACAGGTAAAGAGCTATATCGATATTAGATGCATACTATGCTCGGTTTTATTATTATTATTATCTCTTTATATTGATTTATAAGTGTAAAGTAGTTAAGTAATTATTCAGTAGTTAACATGGGATTATGGTTGTAAGTTGGATATATGAAGAATATATATGTTTTTTTAATGATATGAAGTAATATGAGATTATAGCTGTAAGTTGGATATATGTATAATATATATAGTTTTCTTAAATGACATGAAGTAATTACAATTGAATGCAATACATACATCATAATGTGGATCACCATCACACCATGTGATGCCAGACAAACTCAATGATTACCTCACTCATTGCCTTTGTCTGCTTGCTACCCATTTTTCATTAAATGCAGAGGACAGATGGCCCAAATTGCAACTAGTTTGGAGGATACAACAAGTTTGAGGGTCCGGTTTGATAAAAAATTTAAATGACACACCAAACGATCGGGCTGGGTGAACTGGCCGGACAGCATTGGTTTGTATTATTTTTTTAAAAGGATATGAGATTATTCATGATTCTAAAAACAGATGTGTACCCATATTTTCAAAAAAGGAAAAAAACATATAAACAGCATAGGTTAACGCCACGCTCCAACTTACATACATGACGGTTAAACTGAATAACTGTGTGAACTGAACTGTTTGGATCTCAAACCAACCAACTTGCTTCAAATTGAATGGTTCAATCAGTTTCTAACAGGTTTTAAAACCCCTGTAATCAACGTTATCAATTTGATACACCAGGGCCAAACCAGTAAATATAACAAACTACTCATGTTCATAATGGTTGTACAAAAAAAACGAGAATAATTGCATTTCAATGGAAGGAAATGAAGTTTGCAACCAGATTGAATCTCAATTGTAACACACACGTAGCCACATAGATACAGAAGAATCGTGCAAATAATTAAAACAAGCAAACCTTCACATTTCACAATTAATCACTAAAACTGAAAAAAAAAACATGTAAAAACTGCAATCCATGCGAGTATACCTTCTACGAGGAAGAAGATACGAAATAGTCACCTGCCTCTTCGTCTAAAGACAAGTCATCAGTGTTCCTCAAAGCAGCATGAACCACCACAACCACCAGTCCGATCAGAAGAGACGAAAGTATGTTCCACGTGGCACCAGTCAACAGCAGCAAAACAATCGTAACAACAAACAAAACCACCAGCACCGTACGATCATTAATCGTGCGGTGAAAAACCACCAGAGGCTCGTCACGGAGGAAGTACAGAAACAACCAGGCCGCCATCATCACAACAAATACGATCAACGAAATCGGATGCCATAGCAGGCTAAGGAACAAAATCACGAGCACAATTATCACATAGTTCATACGGAAGTAACCGACGTTTGTTTTGATTCGTGAAAACGCATCGGAAACACCGCGAGGGAAGTCGATCGAACCGAGATTGAACATCTGTCTCCACGGACGTCGTGTGCCTAACCCAGACTTTATGCGTTCTTTTGCACGGGATATGTATTCGACGTTCGTTCCTCCGAGTGATGATGTCGGAATCGTGCCGTAAGTGGTCATCGTCGCCGGTTATCGGGAGGATGACTCTGGACGAAACTAGGGGGATTGATTGGGGGAGTTTGAGCTGTCGTGTGTTAGTTAACTATACGACGACTGATTGGCTTTAAGTGCTAAGTTACAAAATACGCCCCCTTGATATATTATTTAACTGATTTAGTCCCTTTGGGAACTTGATTTGTACTTATCTTTCAGTTCACGAATTATTAATTCGATTTTCGGTTTCGACTTGATAAGAATTCAGCTTATTATATTGATTCACCTAATAATTAAAGTATGGTTTATTCGGTTCAAAGGTATAAATATAATATTTGTGCTGAAAATCATAAATACATATTTTTTACGGCTAACGAATACTTTTAAGTCTTGTCACCCAAGTAAACCCACTGACGAAAGGTCACCCACGCCCGCAAAACGCAAACAACGCTTGTGATCCGGCTCGTTGTGGTAAAACCTTTGGCTAACTTAGAAATGCTCCAACCAATGATCTCTTGTCCTAGTGGTTAAGAGGGAGGTGGGAAGCAAAACTTCTCTTGAAGGTCTTGGGTACAATTCCAGGCAAGAGTGAAATAATACTAACTTGGTGATACTAACATTTGCTGTTAAAAAAAAAAAACTTAGATATGCTCCAACTGAGACTTAACCCATGACTTGCACATTAGTAGGTCATGAGATACCTCTTCCCACACTAGTTGATCCAGGGCTCATTGGTGATTAATAGTTTATTGAGTTTGGATTGGGACTCATTCGTGATAAATAGTTTTTTGTGTTTGGATCAAAATATAAATCTTGGAACCAAAAACTTAGTTCATATTTTTATTTTTTTTTAACGGCAGTGGGAATTGAACCCTGGTATCCAGGAAAACTGTACTTCATTTTTAGTTTAAAACACACACGGATTTGTAAATTGTAATTCGGTTAAGTTTTAATTTAATAGGTATCAATCCGGATACAGAAGAGGCTAGTTGGTTATACCATTTTATCTTGATACTTTGATAGAGTCCTATTTTATTGCACTCGTCACTCAAATTTTATCGGTTCACAATCTATCCCTACGTTGTTATACTATGATCATATTAGTTGTTCGCCATAGCCTATAATCTGTATTAGAATAAGCCAATAAGGACCCACTAATTCTTTTTAAACAAAGGCAAGGAAACGAAAAATAAATGGTACAAAACAAATATATTTACAAATCAAACAGTGCGAACGATTTGAGATACCCATTCTCGAGTGACATGATTAGAGAGGAGATACAATATGAGGCATCTTTCTATATTGATTCTTTCATACAAAACATTAACCCATGACCAGCTAAAATGTAAATACAAATTACACTCAACCAAAAGAACAGAATCAATTTACACAAAACGAGAACAACGTTATTAATACTAGATCAAACCAGTAATCCTAGAACAAAAAAACACAAATGAAGCAACTACAATTTTACGATTTTCACAGGGTATACAACAAACCAAATGTACAAATCCAGACAATCATTACAAAGATGGGATAGACTTTGCTCGAATCAATTGTTTAAGCAACGCTTTTTCTTCATCAATTTGTTTTTTCTCTTGAGGATCTTTTGTTTTCACTTTCCGTTTTTCCTCCAATATCCACTTTAAGAGTTCTCGTTGTTGATCCATTGAGATTGGTTTCACGGGGTCACTGTCGGGGGGAGGTGATGTTGATGTTTGGCTCACTGAAGCAGTTGATATGTTAGTTGATGAAAGAGTTGAGGAAACCGCGGTTGCAGGCTCATCTCTCTCAGCTTTTTCCTCCTTATTTGTTCTTGTGTAAAGGTAAGCTACCAAAGCATGAAGAAATGAAAAATAATGGTTTTGAATACAAATAAAACTATGTTACGGGTCCGGTTTGGACCATATTGATGAGATCATTGGGCCAAACCGCTAACTAGGGTTTCGTAGAATGACAAATCAAACCGACTGAGTTAGGTGTCGGCTGGCGAGCCATTTAAACCACTTTCATGGGATTTGACGGTTCTGATTTGTTGGGTTGTACTCGTACTTATTTTTAATTTTTATTTGGTTATCAAGATCATTGGTGTTTTATAGATTTTTAAACTGATACAAGGAATTAATGGTAAACATATATATATAAATACATATTCCATAAATGAAAAAAAAAGTATGGAAAAAATAGAATGTAAAACGTCGGGTTTGGTTTACAAGACCAGCTCCAAATTAAAAACTGGATTTCTCTGTTAAACAGTCAAAATAACCTCAAACCGAACCATTTGGATCTCAAACGGTCAACTTGCTTTAGAGATAAAGATAATCATAGAGATCAATTATCATATCATTTTGGATCCAAGATGTAATTGAAATTTATAGCACAATTTCAGAATACCAACAGTTAATATCAAGCACCGGGACTGTAGCTTCAAAAGACGATTCAGATGTATTCTTAGATGATTTAACCGGTGCTATTATCTAAAGCAAAATTCCTAGATTCTTCAACAAAACTTAAGATCTCCTTATATACAGAGTTCCGATCTAGACTAAATTGAAGGCATGTCAACAGGCACAAACTAGTTATATCGGAAATCAGTAACTGAAAACAGACGCAAACAAATAACTTTAGCATAAACGAATTAAACCCTAAATCTGTTTACAGTTAACGTAACGAAGACAAGCAATTAGTCTATATATGCATGTGGATGAAAGAGTATTTATGTATCTGAGTGGTATACCTCCGATGGAAACATTGACAGCGATGATAAGAGGCCAGATGAACTTGTAACGGCGTCCGAGTGATGCCTTCGGTGCCGGTGGCGGAGGTGATGGCGGAGAAGCAGCTTGAGTAGCCATTTATGACGCCGGCGACGAAGACGGAGCTGGTGGGCTTCTCGGATTGAGCTGTTACGATCGTTTGTGGTAACAATCGTTTTTCGCTTGTGAAAGTGTAATCTGGACTTTTTGAGGATATCATTCCTTAACTTAAGTAATTTATTTTTAATTATGATTTTAATCATCCTACCTCTTTTTTCTAGAAAAAAATAACCGGTTTTAATTATCATGGCTAATAAATGATTGTTTGGTTACAACTCTTAACGATTGAGTGATAAGTTTAAATGCATTCACACTAGCTTTTACATCCACAAAATCTGAAAGGTACGAAGGTGTTTCTGGTGCCACATCAAGCAATTATAGCAATATGTAAAGTTGAAGACCAAGATAAGACATAAAATAAGACAACTTTTGACTTTGTCTTAGGTTTTTTAAAAACAGGTATAAGATGGAAAATAATCTCAAATAGCTTCTTTGCATCATTCCAACGGGTTATCATTCTGACCCGAAATCTCAAGACATCTAAAAGGTTGAAAGCAAACTCAATTTAGAACGTCTACGCACTTAAAAAAAACCTAAAACTACAACAATAAAAACAAGAAGCACAAAAAAATTGTGTTGGGTGCATCCTAGAACGGCTAACATCGGCTGCAACACGATCCTGGATATCAAAACACAAGTAAAAACACACGGTGTAACAACTGTCATTTCGTTGAAATATTATAAAACGTAATTGGTTGTAATAGTGAGCGTCGCTCTTTTGTAAAACTGAAGGTGTCATAAAAACCGTACTAGGTTGTAAAGTTAACTTCACTGTGCTGCAAATCTGATATTGCTATCATCACCGGGGGCGAATCTTAGTGAAGCTCGGGCGGGGCGACCGCCCTTGCTTCGTTTTTCTCCAGAACTACATATTTGGTACCCGTTATGTCACACCCTAGCCGGCGGCGGAAACACCGGCCGTGACCTCATGATTGTTCACAAGCTCAATGGTTAACTATTAATAAGTTTCATAATTTAAATAAACAAGATTACATT
>WOUH02000045.1:12518219-12540430 GCA_009936405.2 Stevia rebaudiana
TTGATTAAATAGTATGGCTCTTTGGATAAGAAAATCTGGATTTCGGCATGGTGTGTACAATTGTTTAATAAGATAAAGTGGACTTTTGAGGTGTGTTTGGTCGAGGGATCATCGAGGAAAGGCCGAGAGGCCATGAATTCGGCCGAGATCTTGGAGATTAGGTGATAGTGGGGTTTGTTTAATTGTCATCGAGAGGGGCATCGAGAGGGGCATCGAGAAGGAACAATCAACCATCGAGAGTCTGGCCGAGGGCCTGTTGGTCATCGAGAGGCCTGATGATGATCGAGATGATGTTGTGCTCATCGAGGGTTCATCGAGTTGTGATATAAGCTTAACGAGGGGACGATTAAATTGGTCGAGAGGTGGGGTAATTTGGTGGTGGGGGATCGTGGTTTGCATGCATGCATGCATGCATGATAGAGAGAGAGATCGAGAGAGAGAGATAGAGAGAGATAGAGAGATCGAGAGAGAGGGAGAGATCGAGAGAGATAGAGAGATCGAGAGAGAGAGAGATCGAGCGAGATAGAGAGATCGAGAGAGAGCGGTTCGTCGAGGGAATTAAATCGCGTGCGATCGAGAGCTTCGGTGCCGTCGAGAGGTTGTACGGGATCGAGAGATTCCGGTGACGGTCGAGAAGGTGTTACGGGTCGCGTGATCGGGAGGTGTCGAGGAACCGAGAGAGAAATCGATGAAGATGGTGAGTGGTGACCGAGAGGGTGGTCACCATCGCGGGTTTCGTTTCGGTCGACGAGTCGCGCGTGAGTTTCACTTTAGTTTTTAACGAGTTCGTTTACGTGTTCGGTTAAGATTTGTTTGAGTTTAAACGGGTATATATACGTATTGTAGTATGAAGTTTAAGTACGCGTTGATAATACGTATAATAGTACGTATAAGTGGGTCGGAATACTGACCTGAAATTCGCGGATATTACACGTTAATTCAAATTTTTATATATATATATATATATAATCTCGCCCCTGCCGTAAAAGAAATTTAAGGTTAATTTCGCCCCGACTCAAAAATATTTTTTATTTATTAGAAAATATGGTTGGCAAAAAAACCCGAGTGCACTAAAGAACGGATATTTATTTGGGTATTTAAGGTTTTGGGCTTATAATTAAACACTCAGTTAGAAACCCAAAAACCATAACTTATTACCTATATAAAACACCCAGCCCAATAGCCCATTACTTATTTAATAACTAAAATAAAACAATAATAATATTCTTAATTGTCCTGACCCGACCCGAACGGTTGAGTCGAGATGTAGCGTTTGGGAATTTTTTTTTACCCATAACCCCCCCTGCCTCAGGTTTTCCCAAGATCCGCCGCTGATCATCACATACGATGACGTACAATCATCACCGTTTGCCACTAGACGATCCAAACCATGTCCCGCCCACACTCGCCACCATTGCCGCCGCAACCATTGTCATGGTCACCATATATAGTGGTAACATCAGTAAAGACAATGAAGGGTGCGGTGGCGACATTAGTGACGATAGCAAGCAGAAGGGTGTCAAATGCAACGTCTAACGAGTTATCAAATATGTCCATTACTTTGGAGGAGTTCCTTCATTAATTTGGAAGAAACATTGAATTTCATTACATATAGGAAGATTCCAAATTATCTCGCCAAACACATTAAGAGTGTAATTTAAAATATAATTTCAACAAATTTTGTAAACTAATTAACACATCAGTAAATGAAATTCAGATCCCATTAAAATCTACAAAATTCTTTAAACCAGGCACACATAAAAATAGTTTATAGAATAACGGTTATTAAAACAGAAAATAGATTAAAAAAACATTAAATGTTTTGTTAAAAAAAGTTAAGATAGGAGTTGAAGTTATTTGATCCACTTAGAAGTTTGAGTTGAACAGATTTTTTTTTTCTTAAACAATATGGTTTCCGGCCTTTTGTTTACTAAATGTACGAGACTCGAATAAACGTGACGGTTTATTTATTCATGCACGAATTAATATTCTGCTAACTTACAGGAGTACACATCATCCACATGGGATATCATGTGGTGCTAATTTATAGTTTGTAAGAAACAAAAGGTGTAATGTTCATCAAATTCAACAATTGCTTTGGTTGAAAGTCAAAATTGATAGCAGCTGACGTGGGATAAAAATATGTTAAGATTGGATCCATAATCGAAACCATGACAGCAGGAGTGAGGATTCACGATCCCAAAACCTAGCCCATGCATCACGTGGTCATGGTCAACCGGCTCGTTAGCAACTAGTGTGGTTCATCACGATGCATGCTAACATGTTAAAACGAGCAGAAGTCAAAATATGTGTTTGTCCTCTTTAATGTATGCAAGTGTTGAATATAAACAAACGAGTAATTATAAGTTACATTCGATTCACATTTGGTTATTCTCATGATCAAAATAATTTTATTCTAGCCGACATTGTATATATATAATCTAATACACTACTGAAACTATTTGTTTTTCAGTTGTATCCTTCCAGTTTTAGCGGGACTCAACCTCAAAATAAAATACTACACAGCCACACAGGGAAAAGAAGCATCAGTGAATTTATTGACCGATCTATTAGAAGGAAGATTAACATTTAGTCCGGCTAACATTTTGGTATTCGATTGAGCAAGAGGGAAGTACGTTTGTTTGGATCTTACATTGGTTTCTCCTTTTGTCGGCTTGGGGAGTAGTGCTTTCACGGAGGGTCAAACTGCGTTAAAAGTTGTTTTAGGCAAAGTGACCAAACATGAGAAAGCGTGTCTTGATAACCAACACGTGTTTATGCGTTTTGCATTTGACACTTTTGATTTCCTTGTGCTCGAGGCTGTGAAGTCTCTTAATCGAGTTCAAAGGGCTATACATAACAATGTTATGACTGTAGAGCTATGAATGTGGTTCTTAAAAGACTTAATTTTTATATAAAAAATTGACTAGCTGCATAAATGAGACGATGTGAATTTGTTAAAATTTTACACATAAAAAGTCGAACACATTAATCCTTATTAAACGAAAGAACAACATTCCAAGAGAGAAGTGTATTTTAAATTTATTTTAAAAAGGTTAAATGTTGCAAGTTAATTCAGAAATGATCTTTTGCAAAATCATCTTTTATCCTTTACCGTGCTACAACTTTTAAAGGAACAAGTCCTTGCTGAAAAAGCAGCCACAAAGCACTCATTTTCCCCCGCGAAATTTTCACACTCTCTTCTCTTTACTGTCATCCATCCGGTAAAGAAAGAAGAAGACACTTGACAACACTCAACAATATTATTATTATTATTAATTATTTATAGAACCGGCATTAGTAGAACCCAGCTGTAGTGTGTGTGGGTGTGTGTTTCCTGGTATCTTTCTTTATTCCAAAATATTAAAAAAAAAAGAATAGAATAAAGTGGAGGGAACTTGCTGTTAGAGGAAAGAATATTACTCACAAGAAGAGTCAAATGCAGTGAGGAAGAATTGAAGAAGGGTCTTTAATGGATTTTTGTTTAAAAAAAATGCACAAATTTTGTTTATTTTTGGTGATTTTACCGAGTTTATGGGTTTGTTTCGGTACTGCATCTGTTTCTTATGATCATCGAGCAATTTCCATTAATGGCCGAAGAAGGATTCTTATTTCTGGATCTATTCATTACCCAAGAAGCACACCTGAGGTACAACTCATCAATGCACTTCATGGGTTCTTTCATTTCTTTAAAAAAAAGTCGTTTTTGTTTTTTTTTTATCAAGAAATGTCAATGGGGTTTCAAGATTATTAGCATTTTTAGTAAAAAAAATGGTTTATTTTGATTATTCAGATGTGGCCAGATCTCATTCAAAAGGCTAAAGAAGGAGGTTTGGATGTAATTCAGACTTATGTTTTCTGGAATGGTCATGAACCAGAACCTGGTAAAGTAAGTATAGTTTTTATTTTTTATTTTTGTAAGAGAAACTGATTATTATTTTCTTAACTTTCTTGTTTTTTTTTTTTTTCAGTATTATTTTGAAGACAGGTATGATCTGGTTAGGTTCATTAAGCTAATTAAGGAAGCTGGACTCTATGTTCATCTCAGAATAGGCCCATATGCTTGTGCTGAATGGAATTTTGGGTATAATTTTTACAAATTCATGAATTGTTATCATAATTTCATTAAAGAAACCCTAAATGTAACATTTTTTTTGTCATTTTAATTTCAGGGGGTTTCCTGTTTGGTTGAAATATGTGCCAGGAATTAGTTTTAGAACAGATAATGCTCCATTTAAGGTCCCATTCTCAAATTTCAAGAAACTTTTTTATTTATATAATTTTTTTTTCTAGTTTTATGTCAAGTTGATTTAATTTATCCATTTAGGCAGCAATGGAAAAATTCACCAGACAAATAGTTAGTTTGATGAAATCAGAAGACTTATATGAGAATCAAGGTGGTCCAATTATTCTATCTCAGGTAGTCAAAATCACTTATTTACTCTGTTTTTGTAGCATTAACTACAAACAACAATATCAATGAATATGTAACTGTTCAAGTAGCATAATTGACTAATTTCTACTCGTGTGTTATGCTCGACCCGTTTCCTTTATAACTTGACTTGAATTACAGCTAGATTCGACCCGTTTTACAAAAACGGGTCGGAATCCCCGCCAGTAGCAACTAGCATAACCAATCTTTGTTGTGACAGATTGAAAACGAATACGGGCCAATGGAGTATGAACTTGGAGCACCGGCTCGAGCCTATTCAAAATGGGCTGCAAACATGGCTGTGGGTTTAGGAACCGGTGTCCCATGGGTCATGTGCAAGCAAGATGATGCACCTGATCCCATTGTAAGTTCATCTTTCATGTTCCTTTTTGTCATTTTCTTCATCTTATTATTGACTTTTTTCAATCTTTTATTCCCCTAATGTCATCATTGGATTCTTTATCCAATGCACATGGTCACTTTTTATACTGTCTATAATATAATAGTCACCGAATTGTTTTGTGATTCATGTTTACAAGAAAGTAAATCTTGCTTTTGGTATTCACAGATCAACACTTGCAATGGTTTTTACTGTGATTACTTCACTCCCAATAAATATTCTAAGCCGAAAATGTGGACCGAAGCGTGGTCAGGATGGTAAAATAAGTTTTCTTTAAGCTATTATTCAATATTATAATATATAATTTTCCTTCATTTTATTTGATTAATATTTTGTTTTAATGTAGGTTCACAGAGTTTGGTGGAGCAGTTCCTTACAGACCAGCTGAAGATTTGGCATATTCCGTTGCTAAATTTATTCAAACTGGTGGATCGTTCATTAATTACTACATGGTAACTCAAATGATCTGTTTTGTTTTAAAATCACACTCACTTGATTCTGTCAACTAATTTATTATTTTTTATTTTTTTTGTATTTTAACAGTACCATGGGGGGACCAATTTTGGTAGGACTGCAGGTGGCCCGTTTATTGCCACAAGCTATGACTATGATGCCCCTTTGGATGAATTTGGTACATTCGAAGTTTATTAATCTTGATTTTGATCTAATTTAGAAGAAATTCTAAAGTAGGTGGTAGAGGTGGAAAATTTGGTTTCTGAATTGACCCATTACAGATTTTAAAAAAATTAACTTAATGTAGTATGATGAATTGTAAAGCAAATGATGGTACGTTTTAAGCTCTAAAAAGTGATCAGTTGGAATTTGATACATCATTTATGAGGGTCTTTTTTTGTCATCCCACAAAGTTTATGAAGTCATCATGTCACAAAATGTAACTGTGTAATGTGTATATTCACATTTGGGTATATTAAATTACAAAAAATATATAATTTGATATGTAGGACTAAAAAGGGAAGCTAAATGGGGGCACTTGAAAGATCTGCACAGAGCAATAAAACTCTGTGAGCCCGTTTTAGTTAACGGGGACCCGTCTGTTATCTCATTAGGAAACTATCAAAAGGTTTGATTTTTTTCACATCCCATTAGTTTATAATCAATCTTTTTCGAGTTCTAAGTGGGCCCCACAGTTTATACTCTTTTAAATTTTTTTCAGGCATACGTTTTCAAGAACAAAACCGGAGGTTGTGCTGCGTTTCTTGCAAATGATGATAAATCTGCTTTTGCAAAAGTTAATTTCCAGAATCAGCACTACAATTTGCCTCCATGGTCAATTAGCATCTTACCTGATTGCAAGAACACTGTTTATAATACAGCAAGGGTGAGAAACATCATGTTTAATAGTCAGATAATTAGAATGATTTAAATGCATTATAAGACTGATTATCTGAATTCATTAATTTTGTATAATAAAGTTATCTATGATTAATTAACAGGTAGGTGCCCAGACTACAGTGATGAAAATGACTCGCGAGCCAACAGGATTCGCGTGGCAATCGTATAATGATGAAACGGAATATTATGATGATGATACTTTTGGAACCATTGGATTATTGGAGCAAGTAAATGTAACTAGAGATGCTTCTGATTACTTGTGGTACATGACTGAGTAAGTGAACCATATGCCATCATGTTTAAATCGATATATATATTTTTAAGATTGATTTACAAATTTTAACCCTCTGTTGCTTTTGAAATCAGTGTTATAATTGACTCCAATGAACGGTTCGTGATAAGAGGGGAACAACCGACACTAACCGCCTTCTCTGCGGGTCACTCTTTGCATGTTTTCATCAACGGTCAATTATCAGGTTTCAAAATGTTTTTTAAATTGGGAAATAATCAAAGTTAAATCATATTATCTTTCAGGAAATCTTACTTTATTTGTTTTCAACAGGAACTGTTTATGGAAGCCTTGAAAACCCGAAAATATCTTTCAAAAATGTTGTGAATTTAAGAGCGGGTCTTAACAAGATTTCACTTCTAAGCATTGCAGTTGGTCTTCCAGTATGTTCCATCAATCAAAAGCATTTATAATCATGAAATTACTTGTAAATTATATTCGTTTATCTGCAGAATATCGGCCCGCATTTTGAAACATGGAATGCTGGTGTTCTTGGTCCAGTTACTCTTTCTGGTCTGAACGAAGGGAGGAGAGACTTGTCATGGCAAAAATGGTCTTATAAGGTCAACATTTCTCTGTTTATTATGCAGCAAAATGGGTAACGGTTTAGAGTTCAGTTGAACTGGATTACCTTTTGTCGGTTGTTTTTTATCAGGTGGGGCTAAAAGGCGAAGTTTTAAGTCTTCACTCACTCAGTGGAAGTTCATCTGTCGAATGGGTTCAAGGTTCATATGTCGCTCAAAAACAACCGCTAACGTGGTACAAGGTAACTGAATCACGATCACAAACTACTGAAACTATGAATTTCAGATGAAGGATAAAAACTTTTGGGTCATTTTCAGGCCATTTTTGATGCTCCGGCGGGTGATGAACCATTGGCGTTAGACATGAACAGCATGGGCAAAGGTCAAGTATGGGTTAACGGTGAAAGCATCGGACGTTATTGGCCGGCGTACAAAGCCACCGCCGGCGTTTGTACCACTTGCAATTACACCGGTTATTACGACGAGAAGAAATGTCTGACCAATTGTGGAGAGGCGTCTCAAAGATGGTCCTAAATTGTTTCTCAAATTACAAACTTCCGATCACCGTCAACAAGTTCATGATCTGGATTATGTTTCAATTGGTTTCAGGTATCACGTGCCTCGATCGTGGCTAAAACCTAGAGGCAATTTGTTGGTTGTTTTTGAAGAATTGGGCGGGATTCCGTACGGGATATCGTTAGTGAAACGTGAAATATACAGCGTTTGTGCTGATATCTACGAGTGGCAGCCATCGTTGAGGATTTACCAGATGCAAGCTTCTGGTCAAGCGTTGAGACCAAAAGCTCACCTTTCTTGCAGCCCGAATCAGAAGATTTCTGCGGTTAAGTTTGCTAGTTTTGGCACCCCTCAGGGCGGTTGTGGCGGTTTCCGGGAAGGTGGTTGTCATGCGCGTAACTCGTATGACATTTTCAACAAGGTATTCATGTTTTTATGAATTTTGCAAACAGATGTATAAGTAAGTTTTAGCCCATTGGTATTCGGGTATATAAATTGCAAATACCAATGGGCTTTTAACCCAATGGTATTAGCATATTGGTATTTGGGTATATAAATTGCAAATATAAATGGCCTGGTGTGTAGATAGTGATTATGAGGTCTAGGATTTGAATCTCATAGTGGACAACAAGGTAATACTAGAAGTAGATTAGATTGCTCTTCAAAATAAATATTAATTTGCAAATACGTTGACCAAGATGTATACTTTTTAAGTTTATTGATCAATATATACGGCCATAAGATGTGTAGGAATGATGGTTGGGAATTTAAGTCAGATAGTAGACGAAACGTGTAGATTTAAGAGTAGGATTAGAGGGTGTGTGAGTTAACCATTCTTAAAAAATTTCTATGATTTTGGCATCGTGTCCCAGCAAAATTCTTAATCAGTATTTGTAATATAGGTAATTTCTTGATCAATACCTTTAATTGAAAATTCTCAATCAAGATTTATAAATTTGCAATTTTTTTATCAAGTTTCTTGGTCAAGATCTATAGTGTTGGCATCATCTTTAGCAAATTTCTTGGTCAGTCTCTCTAAGTATGCAAATTTGCATAATCAGTATTCAGTACCTACAATCTTGCAAATTTCTTGAGCCAAGATCTATGATTTTGCATGTTTCTTGATCAAGATCTAAAGTTCTTGCAAGTTTGTTGTTCAAAATCTATACTTTTGGCATCATTGTCCAACATATTTACTTGATCAATATACATATATTTCTCTTTAGAATTCAACATCTTTTGCAGATTTGCGTTGGCCAACAATCTTGTGCAGTACCCGTAAATCCTGAGTTATTTGGAGGTGATCCGTGTCCGGGTGTGATGAAGAAACTATCTGTGGAAGTCGTTTGCAGCTAATCAATTGGCAGCTGAAAAATCTTTAAACAAATATTTTCTAATTCTTTTGATGGTCTATTTAAGATTTACATGTCTTCAGAATAGAAGTCTTTTGAAGATTACCCACCAAGATGTGTGCTTTTGATAAAGGTGAAGTTGTAGGAATATGCAACACACCATTTTGGTCCAAAAGCATTAGATTTTGATGATTGGTGTATATATATATCTAATATTATATATCGGAAAGGAAAACTTTCACGAATATTTGTGAAAAGACATTGTTTTCTAAGTATTATCTATTAAAGAACATGTCGAGATTGATACCCGAACCATATACTTGATGTTGCTCTCCTTTTTTGTTTCGTTTGTTCCAAGTAAAGTTTAATCTCATATTATTCCAAAAAGAATTTTTGTTGTAGACATCCCACTAGATAACTTTTAACCAAATAGGATCATAAAAGTTATACTTGCACCGATGAAGATAAAAAATAAAGCATCCGAAAACTATGAGACTGAAATTAGTATTATTATTTCATTACCCTAAGTATATATAGAGATTCCAAACGCATAGTGGTAACTGGTAAAAAACTAAAACCCTAATTTTTAGTAAGCACCATGCGGGCCACAATTTAAAATAACCTTTGCTACCTGATCGGTGAGTTTGTTCGCCTTGAATCATTTGGTGACAAGAACATATCCTTTCTCACGGGCCCTACTAGAAGCCCAAGCCACAAACTCTTTATGAGAACGAAAAACCTAAAACAACACCATATTATAACTTTTATAACTATGACAACAAATAATGATAATATATATTTACCTTGTTCGTTTCAAATAACATGTCTCCATCATCATTGCCATTGTCATCACCTTTGTTACCGTTATTGTTATCATCACTACCTCCATTGTTACCGTCGTCGTTACCGCCATTGTTACCGTCGTCGTTACATCGCCATAACCACCATAGTAAATATAACTGTCACAATAACCAGAATAGCCATCATTATGATAACCTTGACTTCCGTAACAATCGAAATCTTCGTAATTGGAAGGAAAAAGATTGTGGCACCATGATATATTAAAACTAGTTTGATAGAAGTATTTGAATGAATAAATGACCATGATATATTAAAACTACTTTGATATAAGTCTTCGAACAAATAAATGATAAAACAAACGACCTATGATATAGTAAATTAAATTAATATCATGTCGTATCAAATAATTTAATAAAAAAGTCGAATTTGATACGGAGTACGACCCGTGTGTATCATCTCATACGACCCATATAGCCATTTACAAGTCGTGTACACGTTGGTCGTTTAGAGGCTTACAACCGTATCCACCAAAGCCACATGTGATTTGATCAGTTGCAGTTTTTGTCGTCTGAGATGATGGACACGGGCCGTATCCATCATTAGAGGCCCGTAAGAAGAACATCCGCAAATAAGGTGGCGTTCTTCTAGTAGGCCCGAATATAGTATATAATTTATTATATTAGTGGAAAATAAAAAAATAAAATATTTTATTATATTTAAATGCGATAAACCTAAAAAAGAAAAAGGGTGGGCGTATTTCCACCATGGGTAGGGAAGGGATAATAATCAAACGAAAAAAGACGAGACTTGAAACATAAGTTTGAAAACAACACTTTTAGTACTCTGCAAATGCACATACAATTACGAGTTCAAACATCACATTCCACCATTTTTCCATTTCCTTTACACAAATATCTTCAATCTCCTCCATATCTATCCATTACCACCACCACCATCACTGTTACCTCTGCAAATGATGGCTTCCGCCGACGGTGATGGTTACTCTTTGCTCCTTCTAACTTCCTAAAGCTGAATCCACCAATGGATTTCCACGATAACCACCGCCTTATGTTTCCATTACTCTTTATTTCTCTCCTCTCTTTCTCACTCATATTTTTCTCTCTTTACGCCAGACGACGGTGGCTCCGGCATCGCCAATCGCCACCGCTGATCACCGACATTGTCCGTACAATCAATAGTGATAATCACATTACCACCATTCAAACTTCAAAATCCGACAGTTCGAACCCTAATTGTTCGTTACTTCTAGAGATCTGGCCAGCTTTGCTAGAGGATAACCGGCCGACGGAGAAGAATGAACCTACAACGGCGGAAGACGAGGAATGTGAGAAGAAAAGGAAGAAGAAGAAAAGAGGGAAGAAGAAAAGATCCGATTGTGACGATTCGTTGAAAAATCAAGTGGTAAAATCGGAAGAATTGATTGATGGAATTGGAAAAGAGAAAGAGAACCAGGATTTAGTGTGTTTATATCCTTTTACTTCGTCTTCCAGCGCGACACAGAGGAGAATTAAGCTACAATATGATCAGCTTGTTAAATCTCATGAGTCGAATGGATTAACTCTCCTCCAGGTTTTTCTCTTTTCGTCTAATCACATATATCATGTTTGCTGTTAGACTCTGTTTGTTTGGAATTGGTCATCTATGTGTAATTCTGTATTGGTGTGTGCAAATACAAGTTTTAGCTCTTTATTGGTTTAGATGATTTGCGGTTGTAGGAAGAAGGATGACATGTTGAACTTGATCATTATCCTGTAAATCAGCTAACATTTTAATTGTAAGAAATACTGATGTCTATGATTTTGATTTAGGTTCAGAAACTCGAGTATTCTGTTTTCATTAATTTAAATTTCTTGTCTGTTAAACCGGTTTTAGGTTAGGGACAACAAAATCCACATGTGATCAAAACATAATTTTGAATGGTGTGTATTTCATTTTCTTTTAGGGGAACACATTGTGTCTAGGAGCCGATACAAGTAAATATTGATGCAAAGAGAGTATTTTTTTAAAAATATGTTGTTAAACTTTTTGTTGAATTTAGAGCCGTAAATAGTGGGGCTGCATTTTTGCTTGATACTCTCAGACAGACAAGATTGATAATAAAATAATTGAAATACTTATACAACTTGACTAGTATCTTAAGTTATATTATTTGCTATCATTTTGCAATCCAAGAATCCAAGTTTCCTTGCAAGTAACCTTTTTTTTGGACATCTAAAGTTGAAACATTTGAATTCCGTTTGCAGGTTAGTCAGTTTGTTAACTGCTTGATTGAAGCAAGAAATGAGTTAAAACAAAAGTATGAAGAGTAAATACATATTGCTTTATTTATATGAACTTGTTTTTATATTACCTTATAATCGAGTTTGCTAATAACAACAGGTCTGAGGTCATTCATAGGAAGTTTACTATAACAAAGGCTCTGTTATTTAAGGCAGACAGGTCATCATTTGATCGACTGCGCCAACAGGTTGGTGATGAATATCATTTATTATATGTCGGTCTTAAATAATCTAAATTCTATTTTGGTAGTAATTAGTCACCTGCAGATATACAAACTAGAGTTAGAACAAAAGAGGCTAGAAGAGGATGCATTTGTATATAACTGGCTTCAACAACAACTTAAGCTCTCACCAGCTTACAAAAAGGTCACTTTTTTACCAATTTACTCTTTCAATCTTAAAGCCGTTGTCTATTTTCATTAATGGATGGTTATAATACACTAGTTTTCAAAGTTAGTTGGTGTCTTAAATTTATTTTATGCTAATTAAGATCTGCATCAATTGTACATATCTTAAATTTCGTTTTTTGACAATTATTTTGGGAGGAGCAGTAATTTTATTTTGTCTTTTTATGTTTTTTAAAGGAATAATTTTGAAATAGAGGAATGAAGGAAAAATGATCTTATATTTTGGGATAATTTTAGATTTCCCTCTCAAAACTTGGTATAGTATAATGTTTAAATATCAAATAGACCCATTTTCAAATTTATGAGTTATGACATCTATACCCCTCCCTTAAAACTTGCTGCATTGGGATATGAGAGTTTGGAATGTATGGAGAAAAGAAAGGTATATATTTGATATTAGTTTTTGTGTTTTGGGTGGTTTTTAGATGGTTGAAATTGGTGCTAACATGGAATCAAAAGCGAAATTGGTTGAAGCAAAAGAAGATAGTGATTTTGATATATCTTTTGAGGAGCTGTTAGCTCGGGAGAAGAAAGATTCTTTCTGGTTAGTTTTTATTCAACCCAAAAAAACCTGTTGAACGCAGATTCAGTTAATTGGAATCTTATGGTAGATTTCATGTGCAGGCAAAAGAAGGGGAAACTGAAATCAGGGTCGAGTTGAGGATAATAGAATTGTGAAGCCCATTTGTGCAGAGTTTTTATTGCTTCATGTGCTTATGTTGGGTTATACTATATATAGATATAGTTATAGATTATACACAACTTGATGTAACCTAAACTTCATAGAATTTTGTTTTCTGGTAACTAAACAAAAATATATGGGTGAGACTGAATCTTGGAGTACAATTGTAGTTGCTATTGCTTTTGATCAAACAAGCTAAACCTTTAATCCTTTATCAAATCATTCGACCACAAAACAATCTTGAAACATATGTTTACAAGGACTCGAACTTCAAATTGTCGAGCTTATTTAGCATAATGTTGCATGTAGATATTTGGCTATTTCAAAGATTTTACACTTTAATAAAAGTTTACATTATATAAGCGATGATTGTTTCATTTTGGACGTCGTCACTTGTTAAAAAAAAAGAAATTTAAGAAAACAAAGCAACTATTAGTAAAACCCAACAACCAAATATATATTAATAAAAAAGCATTCAAGTGAAGATTTAGCTACAAAACTCACTCCAGCATAATTTCCATTGAACCCTACACGAAAACCATGTTCATAAGTGGTTAACTCACTACCATTCCGTCGTCGTCTACGAACAACAACTGGGAGGTTATACATAATCCTGTGTTGCATATCAACGATCAAAAGAAACGAATATTAATTTACATTAAAAAATGATGTTCAATACATCAAAATCTAGGGTGACAGATTCTATATTTCAATGTGTTGAAACAAAATTTATGTCCAAAATCTCCTACCTAAACGAGTGACAAAATCTAAACTTCACACGCAGTTTGGTTTAACGTTTAGGGTTTAAATTGGGTTCGACTGATCTGGTTGCGGACCCACTCAGATCAAGAGTCTCAAAGTTGGCGTGACGCCTCACATACAGTCCCGTAATAACGAAACTAATACAACAGTTTCCTATTAATTATCACCAATAATTCCCACAAGAACATATTCCATCTTTAAAATGATGAAATCTTTTCCCATCTCTTACAACAATTTCTCTCCCCACAACTTGTGACATAAACTTAAATGCATTATGGCAATCTCCACAAATCCTCAAATTCTTAAAAACCCTAATCATGGCTCCATGAGGAAGCCTCAAAAGCCCGAAAGCGACAGCAAGCTTTTCACTATGAGTAGACAATGCATATTCCTTTTGTTCATTTTCCATGTCATGTAACACGAATTTCGTATCGGGAACATAGCCTAATTTCCTCATTTTAAATACCAATTCCTCAAGATACTTGTATACCGTTTGAACCTCAGGGTGTTTAGTGTCATCCACCAGAAATACATGGACCATATTGTCAACTTCAATCCAACTACACGCGGGTTCTTTCTTCACTCCACGAACGCGCATCATGTTCCTGATTCTTGAAACATCGTTCCATTTTCCAAGATTTGCATACATGTTTGATAACAATATGTAGGTCCCATCGTGATTCGGGATCAATTCAAATAATTTTTCCGCGGCTTTGATACCTAATTCTATATTTCCATGAATTCGACATCCACCAAGTAACGCTTCCCATATTGGGACTCCGGGATTAAAAGGCATTTTTTGGATCATGTTTAGTGCTTCAATGAATTTTCCTGCTCTACAAAGCAAGTCGATTAATCGACCATAATGATCTTCACCGGGGGTTATGTTATATAATTCATGCATTGAGTTGAAATAGCGTTGACCTTGGTCAACAAGACCCGCATGGCTACACGAGGAAAGAATTGTGAGGAATGTGATTCGATCAGGAACTATATCTTCTTTCAACATTTGTTCAAAAAGGTCAACTGCTTGACCACCATGCCCGTGTTGACCTAAAGCTGCAATCATGGAGTTCCAAGATACTGAATCTAAGGATTTCATTGTAACGAATACAGTTTGTGAATCTTGAAGAACCCCACATCTAGCATACATTGTAATCAATGAATTTGATGCAGATAAACTTGATTCAAAACCTGATTGGATAAGTTGAGCATGAAGTTGGCGCCCATGGTCTAATGATGCGAGAACCGCACATGAAATTATCGCGCCAGCAAATGAATAATCACACGGTTGATGGTTATATGATCTCATTTGGTTGAAAAGTTTTAAACCCTCTTCACCTAATCCGTTTTGCGCAAATCCAGATATCATAACACTCCATGTTAGTTCATTTTTTTCTGGGATTTTAATAAAAAATGATCTGGCTTCTTCGATGCGGCCTACATCAACATATGCAGATAAAATAGTATTCCATGAAACAAGATCCCTTACATGCATTCTATCAAAAATTTTCCTTGCATCATCTACTTTATCGCATTTCCAATACAACGCGATTAAAGCATTGCTAACACTAAATAAAAAGTCCCTAGATGGATATATTACAGTTCTAATTATATAACCATGCACTTGTTTTCCATGTAAAAACAATTTAGCAGAAGCACAAGCACCAAGGATACTTGTATAAGTAAATTCATCAAACCTGATTTCCATTAAATGCATCTTTCTTGACATTTCTAGTGCTTTAGAAACAAGCCCTTTATGCATGTATCCAGAAATCAACGCGTTCCATGCAACAATTAACTTCTCATTCATACCATCAAACACTTGACTTGCATTGTACAAATCATCATTTCTTATATACCCAGTGATAATTGTAGTCCATGATAACTCATCTTTAACTGGCATTTCATCAAACAGCTTTCTTGCGGCAGCCATTAACGATGAAGGTTTCACAAAAGGTGAAGAAGCACATTTAACATGCAGAGAAATAAGGGCGTTAACAACAGATGTCACAAACCCAGTTCCCGATTTCACAATTTCGCAATGCAACTGCTGACAATGTGATTCATATTCAGCTACAAGTGATAGCCCAGATAATAAGCTGGTGTAGGTGAAGTTATCAGGACAAAAATCATATCTTTTCATCTCACGAAACAGCTGAATTGCAGCAATACCATCACTGTTATGAGCACAGCCGGTTATCATGGCATTGTAACAAACGGTATCCCGGATATCAAGAGGAGTTGTATTGAATATTTCCTTCGCAAGCTTTAGATCTCCGGATGCAGAGTATGCTGTGATAAAGGTGGTTCGTGCAACAATGTCTGGTTCTGGAATTTGGTCGAACAGTTGGCGTGCATACGTGATGTTGGTTGATTTGCAGTAGAGGTCCATCAGGCGGTTGAGGATGTGCGATCGTGGGGTGAAGCCAGAGGTGAGCATGTGGGCGTGAATCATTCGGAGAGATGTTGGTGTTTGTTTGGAACATAGCTGGAGTTGTGCGGCGTAAAAGTTAGCAATGACGTGGGTCAATTCCTTGATAACAGCCATACAAAGAGTTTTTATTTTCAAATTACCACATCACATGCTGCTGGATTCAGAACTGAAAATCAATCGCCACATTTTCTAATTTTTTTTTTTAAGATGCGAAATCTTCACACTCTGTTCTTATTACTGTCATCCGGTAAAGAAAGAAGAAGATACTACAGTTTAGCTTTCACCTCATACGTTAGAACAATTCTTGATCCTTTATGCGACTAATGTGTAATTCGACTCGGTGAACCTTTTTTTAAACCCTAAATGTTAAACGGCAGCTTATGCGTTTTGATTGTTCGTTCAGGTTTAAAAAGGGCTTTTTTATTGCTAATTTTGGATTATTTTATAGCAGATGTAACCTAACTTTATAGAATTTTGTTTTCTGGTAGCAAAAGAAATATATGGGTGAAACTGAATCTTGGAGTACAATTGAAATTGCTATTGCTTTTGATCATCTGGGAGACAAGTTTAGCTTTTATCAAATCATTCGAGCACAAAACACAATCTTAAAAACAAATAACAAATGTAGTTTATGTAACATGTAGGTATCTGGCTATTTAAAACCTTTATAAGAGTGAGAATTGTTTGCAATATATAAGCCATTGTTGTTTCGTCTTACTCGTCACTTGTTATTTAAAAAAATTTAACACGAAAATGAAGTAAAAAACAAAAGGTATCTAGTGAGTTTATAGTCAAAAGCTAACCCCGGCTGAGAAGAAAATTACATTATGTGAAAAAACATAGAAAACAAAAGGTAAAAATCATATGACAAAAAAAATTAGCTAAACATAAACGGCAGCACTAAAATATAGCAAAAATATTAATTATATTTATAGTTAATTTTTTATTATTCTTGTTACATCAAAGTGATAAACCTATGTTTGGCTAATTGCATGATAAAGTGAGAACAAAACAGGAAACATAGAACCCAAAATCCTAAACTAGAAACTAGAAATGAGACTCCTTTTACTAGTGATGATACGAATATCAACTGATCAAAGATTACATCCGTCTCTGGTGCAACTGCTTCATTTGTATTCTTTTTTTCCATTCATTTCTTTACATCAGTCTATCTTCACAGATGAGTAAATCTTCCTCACAAACCATAAGCATGCATAAAACCCAATTGTACCCGTCAACACAAAAAACGCGTATGAAGCAATCGACATGTACCCGAAATACAAAATCCCCGAAACCAACTTTGTAATTTCCAGTTTTGTAAAGAAGTAGAAAACAGAGTAGAGGAAAAGATACAATGCAGATGATCCCGCGGTAAGGTACGCGCGCCACCACCAATGGTAGTCTTCACTACACAGCTGGAAGTAACACAGCACGACTGTTATTTCCGCACACGTAATGATCAAAATCACAAACACGATAAACAAAAAACCGAATATGTAGTAAAACTGGTTCAACCAAATGGACGTTAAAATGAAAAAAAGCTCGATAAAAACTGCTCCAAATGGTAAAATGCCACCGATTAGGATCGAAAAGACGGGTTTCATGTACCAAGCTTGCTCCGGGACTTGTCTCGGGATTTTATTAGTTTTTACCGGGTCTTCAACTACGGGTTTCTTGAAGCCCAAGTAACTGCCAACAAACACCAACGGCACAGATATCCCGAACCATAAACAAACGAGAGCAAACATGGTTCCAAACGGTACAGCTCCAGAAGATTTCTCGCCCCAAATTATCGCGTTCAGAACAAAGAAAAACACAAATAAAATACCGGGAAACATGAAGGCGGTTTTTAATGTGTTTCTTTTCCATTTGGTACCCTTGAACATTTTGTATATTCGCGCAGAGGAATAACCCGCAAACAAACCCATAAACACCCATAAAAGGACCATGGCTGTCATAAGACCACCGCGGTTGGACGGAGATAGGAAACCTAGTAACGCGAATAACATGGTTACAACTGTCATTCCTAGGATTTGGACACCGGTTCCGACATAAACTGAAAGAAGCCCGGATTTTGTGGGGGCCCGAAAAACATCACCATGAAGAAGCTTCCATCCGGTTTCTTCTTGGGCTTCATCTTGTGAATCCAATTGGTTGTAATTTGCAATGTCGCGATAAAGAGTTCTCATCATGATCATTGCTACCATACCCGAGAGAAATAAGACTATCATTAGGGAGTTTATGATTGAAAACCAGTGGATTTGATCATCATTCATTAGAAGATATGTGTCCCAACGTGATGCCCATTTGATATCGCTTTCCTACAAATTTTAAAAAGAACACATGAAATAACATAGAAAATATACCATTACCATACTTGTGGCAGTTCAACCAGTTGGGTTGGGGTAAAAAAAAAAGTTAACTTTTATGTGGAGGTCGATATCTTTTAAAAATTAGTAAATAATTGATGTATAATTCCATTTTTCTGTTACTTTGTACTTACCCATCCAAAGAATAATAATATTAAAATTGCAACGAAAAAATTTAATAACTATGTTGTAAAATGGGCAAATTGAGTACTCAAGACGGGTTGGGTCGACCTGTCAGCACTTCATCATCTTTTTTGAGTATTGTAAATAACCAAAGTACTAACTAAATAAGAGTAAAAAAACTGAAAGGATTAAAAAGTAGTGATGTAATGTACTTTCGTTAAGATAAAACAACGTGGAACAATGTATGGATTTAAAAACAACAGTCTAACAACTCTTGACCCATTCGGCCCGTTTAATTTTCAGCTACCTATTTATTCACATTTTAGGCATTTGACAGTTGACCAACAAATAAAACCAGAATTGACCCGTATTCTTATAAATGGGTTGACTTGAACATACCGTGAAAGTAACAGCATATGTAAATACCACCTCTTTGTCGGTATCAACTTCTTGTGGCACAGTACTTCCTTGAATTATATTTTTGGTATTTTGATTGCATGTTGTCAGCTGAGGGTTCTTGTCTTCCCACTCCTTATACTCATGATTAATGCTAAAATCAAAAGTTAAATAAAAAAAAATGTAAATTCTAACAAATAACTACAATATTAAATATAAAATCCTAGATTCAAATATGATAAAGTAAGTTGAAGATACCTGTTTGGAGTAACTTCAAATCCAACAATTCTTGCAGAATCAGTCTCAAGGTCCTTGTGATACATGACTTTAAAGCTTAAGTGATTGTTGATGAAATACTTTTCCTCTTTGCTCTACAAAAATAATCGAAAGAATAAATTCCTGAAAAATTTATGATTAAAAAAGAATTCAAGTGGAAGATTTAGCTACACACTCACTCCAGCATAATTTCCTTTAAACCCTACACGAAAACCATGTTCATAAGTGGATGACTCACTACCGTCCCGTCTTTGTCTACGAACAGCAACTGGGAGGTTATCCAAAATCCTGTGTTGCATATCAACAATCCAAATATTAATTTACATTAAAACAATTATGTTCAAAAACATCAATACTATCAATGTGGTATATAAGGATGAAACATACATGTTAATGCGGTACTCATCATCAATTTTTTCCTTGAAGTTTTTTGAAGATTGAGCATCAAGCTTTACTTTACAACCAACCTTACATGGAAGCTCCTCTCTCATATTAAACTGAAATGAAGATAAAAAAAACTTAGATTATGTGTCTTCCTAACTCTATTTAACAACTGACACAAAATTACACAAAAAAAAAAAAAAAACAAATGCTCACCGTGTAAATTGAATTCTCTATGCGATCACCTCGCAACACCTCCCCCAAGTTTTCAGCACTATTCTGAATGTGTTTGGGTTTACAGTAATTCAAGTAATAATAGTCATAAGGAAGTTGTGTCTTTGTAGAGGATAACTTGTTGACTTTGACTTGAAGAGGATCTCCCTGATAGAACAACGATCAGATCACACATTGATTTTAGTTAAATTACAATATTAAGTGATGAAAAAATAGCTAAATGAGACAAAGTAAGGAAGCGAGCTACACTTCTGAAATGGTATTAAAACGTTACAAAGCTTAAACTATGGATACATTTGAATACCCATGTTTATAAGATAATGACTGAACTTTATAATACTTGTCACCATTCATCAAGAACCACTAATGCATACATTCAAGGAACATCTGCATTCGCATTTAGAAAACTAAAAATTCTTTTTACTTTTTATAGCATACACTGCCAGTAAAACAGACACCTAAGCTGAAGGGAAATAAAAAAACTAAGAGAAATGCATGATTTAGTGTCAACACATAAGATCAATTAACAGAAAATGTAGTTGAGCTATAGATCAGCAATGTCAAATCACACAAGATGCACTACATAGATAGAAAAATTCATAGGATCATAAGCTATAAAGGTAGTTAGGTAACAGTATTATATAAATTATATTAGAGAGATCCAACTTGTCTATGATACCATGTAGAATACTGAAAACCGTAAGGTATACAGACTATACAGTGTAATATAGTGTAACGAAACATGTAATAATATTATTATTACAATAAACCCTAACTAATATAATCTCAAGTAACTACAGCCGTGAAGTAAAACCAGAACAGTAGATCCGAGTGGTGTGTAGCATAAAACATAAATACATGATAATTTAGTGAGAAAACCAGATTGAATCTTAAAAAAATGCATTAACAGATCGAATTGAACAGTGAGAGATTTGGAAATACTTACCCTCTGAAAATCACGAGGAGCAACTCCGGGGAGATAGAATGATTGAGAATACGAGACGAAAAACACAACTGAGATGATGATGAACCCATTAAAGCTCCACTCCATCTTTGATCGGAGTGAATAGCAGATCTCGATCCAGTTCAGAAAATAAGGAGCGAGAAGAAATGCTGCTACTGTGTGATGTTTGATTATAAACGACCCCAAATTTGTAATCCCAGGTTCGTAATTGCTATTTCCAGTCTCCTCTCGGGTTTGATTTTCTTTCTTAAAATAAACAAAAGCTAATTTAAATCTAATACTGACAACGACGCCGTAAGCCGCCTTTCGCGGTAAAAAAATTAATTGGTAAAATGGAAAATGGTTGTGGGAAACTGCAATTTGCTAAACATATCACGCGTTAAACCGTGTTTTACAAAACCGGTTTGAAGAGGTTTACTTGGTTCAACCGTTACCGTTATAAATTCAATATGGTTAAGACTGATTTTTAGAGGTTTAATTTTTTTGATCATAGAGTCAGATTAACTTGTTTTTCTGGTTCGAACCAGATAAACAGTTTTGTGCCAAGGGTAAAAAACGAGAATAAGGGTCAAGGTGACAAATTCAAAACATCATTTTGTTTAACTATTAATTTATCTGGCTACGTAGTGCGACGATCACTATTCTCCAATCGTCAATCATTCCTCTACTATTTTCATGATAGCACTCTATCTCACTTGCTAATTTGGTTACAAAATTACATTAACTATTTTTTACATAAAACAACATGTATTATTATATTGTATAATAAAACCTATAATATAAGGATTTAAATACGAGATGTAAGACATATGATAAAAAGCTTATTACGTAACCGAAGTTTTAAATAAGAGAAGGGTTGAACACTTTAACACATATATGGATAACAACATGACATCAGTGAGAAGGATATGTTACCCGATGCTATACGACACATTGCCGTGATGAAGCCGTTGAACCCACGATGAACCCGAGAGTAAACACCGTTTTCCCTTAGAAACTACAATACACCCGAGGCTAAGAATATATGTAATATATAATTTTAATCAGAAAATTGAACTCATAGATTATTCTTTTACACATTTACACAAGTAACCAAATTACCCATTTCTCTGAAACTGTAATTCCTGTTTTCTAACTATTAGACTAGGTTTATATTAGTGATATATTGTGACCACTTATGTATAGATGAAGGGGTCTAGTGGTACTTTAATGT
>WOUH02000045.1:12540530-12563705 GCA_009936405.2 Stevia rebaudiana
ATACTTTTATTTTACGTGTGTAACAGGTTAAGTGAAGACTTTGTGATGCAAATCTAGGATGCATGGACCTAGATTAAATAAATCAACTTTATTATTTGTGGTTGCTTGCGTTTACTTTTATTTGTCTTTATTTTGAACAATGTATGACATTTGGGATTAATAAATGAAAAACTATTGCATGTTAAATATTGTAACACTAGTGTCACGTGTGATGAACAATCGTATCACGCTCCGACGATTCCGCCGTCGGTTGGGGTGTGACAGAAGGAATCATCGATTATGTTCTATCACTAACCTAAATTGGTCGCTGCAACAAAGGCCAAATAGCAATCGAACTACTCAATGTTCGACGATTGTCTGCTGTGAATCGCCTGACCGGCGACCTCCTCCCCCTCCGCCTGATCGGCAATCTCCTCCGCTTGCTCCACACTTTTGCATACGCTGCTCGCGCAGGTTTGTGTGTGTGTGTGTTTTTGTACTCTTAAATTGAACAAAATGCTCGAATGCTTAAATCTATAAACTTGGAAATTGAAACTTGAATACTATAGAGTGTTCTATTCATTAGTTACACCAGAATGTAGGTCAATCTGCACGCTGAATCTTTGCCTGGTTAAATTATGGAGGTATAATTTAAAAAAAAACATATATAGAAGTTAACTTGCTTCGATATGGCCGTCCACATATACCTTTTGACAATATTGCAATAAACAATCACTTTTTAGGCATATTATAAAATACTTATTTACATGTAAAACTAACTATTTGTTCAAATGGTTCATCATGTGTAGATGAAAGCTTCTAAAGTTGAGGTATTCGATATAATCACCACACTTCCTCAAACCATCATAGAAACCATTTTATGTCTTTTACCAATTGAAGAAGCAGCAAGAACAAGTGTCCTCTCAAAAGAATGGAGGTACAAATGGACCACAATTCCTAAACTCGAGTTTTTCCGGTTTGATGAATATGAATGGTCTCCTTCGAGTCAAACATCTTACTCAGAACAAGATCGAAAGAATAGAGAAAAATATGAGGCGTAAAGTTTTCTATGTTATACACCAAGTTCTGTTACTACGTCAAGGTCCAATACACGAGTTCAGCCTTACAATGGATGCACATCACTCGTCTTTTGAAATTGATCAAATAATATCTCATCTGTCAAGGAACCATACGGTCAAGAAATTAACATTACAGTTCATATGGTTTATCCTTAAGTTTTTTCTCTTTGCGTCACTTAACGGAGTTATGTCTTGAAAATTGTGATTTAAACCATAAACCAATCTTGAATGGGTTTGATAACCTTACAAGCTTATCCATGACATGTGTAAATATCTCTAGAGAAAGTCTTCTACATCTATTATCTAATTGTCCATCACTTAAAACGTTGTGTCTGGTAAGTTTATACTTTTATATGCATTCTCATGGGCTTTTCTGAATACTGTAAGCTGTGCAGTTTATACTTGAGGATGATTTTACCGGTTACAAATACCCTAGTATTATGGAGCTATTCAAGTGTTTACCTGTGATTGAACGTCTGACCAATTGGGGTATACTCATTCCGGTAATATTTATCCACATTATATATGATTTAGGTAAATAAAAATTGAAACTTTGGTTTCTAATCGCTATTTTGATTTGTGATGAGCTAAAGCTTCGGTACCAGAAGAGCTTCCAACCTCACTAATCCACCTCAAATACTGTATGATTGAACAAACGAGTTTTGGTGACCGCCATAGATTTACTTTTCTTGTTGTCTTGATTAAATGCTCCCCAAACTTGGAGAATATTGAGTTGCAGGTAATTAGTACAAGTCTCCTGTTTCTTTTCATTCTTATGCCAAAGCTTACTGATACAAGAATCTTGTTGTAGTTAACTGGGGAAGATTATTATGATATAGAGCCTCCTAAATTGGATGAATATTTAGCTATATTGGAACAACATTCAGATGTTTGGTTGGAGCATCTCATTGAATTGGAGATTGATTTTTTCAGTAATTTCAAGCCTGAATTGGAGTTTGTGAAGTTTATCTTGGCCAGATCACCCAATCTGAAGAAGGTGAGATTGCTAACGTCATGGAAATATATGGATCAACCGTTGGAGTCGTTAAAAGATCTATTACGCGCTCCACGTGCATCACATACAGAAATTGTTGTAACTTGAGAATCACTAAAAAGACTTTATGATGATGATGATGATTAGATCACTCGAATTTCTTGAGAACTAATGTTTGAGACTTATGATGATAATCTTGAATTCCTACTTGTTTTTTTGGTTTGTTGTGAAATTTTTCTTTTTTACTCAATTGGTTGCTGCAACAATAGAATATAAATATGATCCTTGTATATCCTTGATTCTTGGTAAGGTAATATTGGCATAAGAGATATGGTTTATGGTGTACAAGTGAAATAAGCTTGAATCACCAACCCAACGGTCAACTGAATCAATCTAACCATCTTTTTTGATAACCGAATCAATTAAACTATTATTTTTTTTTTAATCAAAACTAGTCGATTATAGCTTTGGTTTTAATCTATAACCAAACTTTTATATGTTAAAAAGTTATAAATGTAATCTTTGAGCTTTTGTGGATTTCTAGTTATACTAAAGTCACCCATTGCACAACACATGGATCTTGATTTATATGGTATGCTCATGTTAAGTGGTTCTAGTATGTGTTGCTTGTTGGTAATTTCTGATCCTTGAGGAGCAAGTCAATATATTCAGGGAAGTTTCATAATACAATTTGGTTTCCTAATACAAGTCGGTTTGAGTTTTTATTTGTTATATATAAATTTATCATAACTTGTTTACCAAATCAGGTACAAGTCTAATTAACATAGGAGTCTTTGTGTTTTACAACATGAATCTAACTCAGGTACAAGTCTATAAATACCACAACCAAGGTTAGGGTATGAGAGATTTATTGTATTGGGGTTAATCTAGTTCCAATACTACCTTAATTAACACTTAAATTAACATAGGAATCTCTGTTCTTACAACATGAATCTAATACAATAAAGAACAAGAAGTTTCGAATCCGGACACTACAACGAAAGTTAAACCAAAGCAACAACATAGAATATGTGAACTCAAGCTTAGAGAATCTATGGGGTTCAACAAGTGAGGATGTGTGATTTGAATCTCTCCAGCTCATCAATAACCTCCTCTTGTGGTCTATAAATCAAATCAATCATCCTCCATATCTGCAAATTCAGTCACAAAAAAAAATAATAAATAAAATTAAGTGTTTGGTTATCATATAAAATCATAGTGTATATTGTTAAACTATATAGTAACACCCGTACCTGTAATGTACCACCACCACCAGTACTTTCACCATCATCAGAGACACTGACAATTGTCCATGGATCATGCGAGTTCCAGTGGAAATCAACCACCTTATCCCTGCAATTGTAGAATATATACCATTCATTTGATTTTTATAAATTTAGTTGAAACTAATATACTGAAATAATAACGATTATATGGAGCTTGATTTGTGTTGTAGATAACCAAAATGTTAAAGAAATAAAACAGTTGACAGTGTAGTTTGATCACATATATATATACAATACCATTGTCTATTGGTAAATGCTAAATAAAACATTATTGTTTCCCAAAGGGTATTCATATGCTAATGATCTAACTATTATATTCCATTAAAAATTAGATTATCATGCATAGATTTTCTTTTAAAATTCAAAATGCTAACTATTTGTGCAGCTCAAAAGGATGATAGGTACCAAGTGTTGAGTGGGTCAACCTGATAGCCCATTTTGACCCGTTATCCAAGTGGAGCATTTTGTGATTTTTAACAAAAACACAAGTTTGTACCTGTGTCCAGAGTGACGGAACAATAAGCCCGGTGCAAACTTTGAGGCGGGGCCCGCGCGTTCACCAATCTGGATATGAAAAAACATGTACAGATTCAATGTACAGATTTAGTTAACTGATTCAGAAATGGAACATTATAGATTAGGATTAGAATCTGTTTCACTGAAATAAAAGAGAATTATGTAATGAAATTACTGATATTGCTTTTTAATGTGTTATTCGGCAACAATAAAAGCTCTATGTGAATGATTTTAACTATAGCTATGAATATCTTTAGTGCTTGAATGGCTAAATTTGATATCATGACAATTACATATTATATAAATAAAATTTTGAACTTTTAGAAGGATATATCAGACATTAATCTTAAAAATAATTGTATATTTTCAAATTTATTAGACCATGAGGTTATATACCTTATTGTGATCCCAGATGTTCAAGACACCATCCTCAGCTGAACTTCCAAAAACAGACGATTTGTCTGGAGACCACTGAAACATATTTAACTTTGTGAATAAGCATGAATAATCCCGAAAAGTGAAAAAACAATAAATATCTATAAAAAAGAAAAAAAATGACTCCAAGAGTATATAATACCTGTACGCAAAGAACAGCAGCGTTGTGATTTGTAAATATGTGGACAGGTGATCCAACCCCGTTAGAAGTAAGACTCCGACGATCAAACAAACGAACAGTGTTATCAGCCGACCTAATAAATAAAATATTATTTGAGGTTGGATAATAATTTATTTACACACTAGCTTAATTCCTTACTGTTTGCCTTTTACCTCAATGATGTGAGTAATGTATCAAAAAAAGATCCTATTTCCTTTTTAATTGTGAACCAATAATATATTCAATGGATGTGAATATATAATAGATAAATCAGCAAAATATGACATGTATTTGTTTTATTTACCCAGTCAAAATCAAATTTTCATCAATTGGGTTCCAATCAACACAGTGGAGATCAGCGTTATGAGCTTTCTCAACCTGCAAACAATCATATAAAGTAAACTTCAAAGGGATATTATAATTTAGTATCTTATTATAGATGTGATACAAGTTCATACATGGTATGAAAAAAGCACAAAATGATAGTATCTTCTGCGTGTGAGCACACGTATTTAATATATAAATATTAGTTTAGTTTTTCCAAAGCTCCAGATAAAAGTCAAACAATGAACTGATGGAAAAAATAAAAAATAAATGTGAAAAAGACCTTGACAACTGGAGAAGAACCAGTTCTTGCATCCCATAGAATAAGACATGAATCATCACCAACACTACAGAATTCTTGCGCACTTTATAGCATACATTATAACATTCAAACAAAATTCCAATTAGCATAACTATAATTGTCATATGTATGTGGATTCACAAATCAATGCAGCTGGGTTGACCCTAAACATCTTTTGCCCAAATTTATAATTTTCTTTAAATAACATATATGATTACAAAAACTATATCATTTCAGCAATAGTATGATGTTCAGAATGAAAAGTAGGAGGTTTTATGCATTAAAATTACACTTTAGGCGAGTTTTCATCCGAATTGACCCATACGAAAGTAATTGGTCGAAATCGCCACCTATATGGATAGAGGAAATGAATACCTAGAAGGGCAAAATTGTACATCTTCAACAGTATCCTGATGCCCTTGAAAAATACCTCTTGCTTGAATTTTAGGGCTCTCAGTAGGCGGTTTATCATCAATCTCATCAGCCTTATCATCCCCAGAATCTGTTGCCAAAGTGGAGATATGATCCTGAATACTCCATAACACAACTGATTTATCCTTGCCTGCCAAATAAATTAAATAAATATTCACTAAATTTAAAATCATAACTAAAAACTTTTTTGCAAAATAAAACCAAAGGTCACCTCCGGATAATACAAAGGGTTCACTATGGCACATTGCAAGAGCAAATTCTGCATTTTCTTGGTGACCAGTCAATATCTGAAAAACAAATATTAAAAAAAATAATAAACTTTTTGCTTGAGAGTTGAAAATCAAGACAAACATTTCTGGCCCGTTTCATGAGTAAACGGGTCAATGACAGATCGACCTTAAAAATTTTCAGCTATAATAAATATATATTGAGACGCCCAAACTGTATTCAAAATGAGTAATAGATCATGAACCCTCTTGTTTAAAACTTATATTACATAAATAAAGTAATTGTAATAATATAGCTTTTAATCATATCTTAAACATGATTCATTTCAAGAAAACTGAACAGAAAAGAGTGTTTGCGGGTCGGCTGGACCCGAATTGACCCGTTTTGACCGGCCAATTTAATTACAACAATTCACCAGATCAGGGATAGACTCAGTGGCTCCCAAGTTAGCATGGCGATTGGGTTGAGCTTCAACATCCCAGATAAGAACCTGATTTAAAAAAAAAAAGAGATGAATTATAAAGTTATATTGATTTAACTAAATATCAAAACTAATTAAATTGGACAAAAAAAGGGAATTTAATGCATACATCAGGACTGTCTGTGTGTGTTGCTACTATTTTGCTGTTTTGAGGAAGCTCCCTGATGCGATTTACCTTCACAAATTAAAAGTGAATATTAAATAAAAGTATGCTTGTATAGAAAAGATGATAAATAAATGGAGAACAATTGTGTCGAATAAAACAGTGTTAAATATTAGACAAACAATATTCTGCTTTTTATATTTTTCTAATTTAAATAATTACTTGAATACTAGCTGCTATATAAATGATAATCAAATAAATACAAATATAGAACGTAATTTGAGGAACTTTTACCCCCATCTCAAAAGATGTATCACCATATTTCACAATAATATTAATGTCATATTTGGTGATATTATGTATTAAATATTAAAATAATCAGATTGCAAAGGACTATTACCTCTCCAGGATGGATAATGGTTTTGAACTTCTTAACAAAAGGAGATCGTGCTTCTTCATTGAACTACAACAACAGTCATCAGTAAAATAATTTCAGAAAGATTAGATATCAAAGTTTGGTGCTTTTGAAAAGAAAAAAAATAAATAAACAAAGTGCACTACAATTACAGATTATTGTGACTTGCCTGTGCTATGTGTTCAGTAGCTGCAACTCTAGGTTTTACAATTTCACAATTGGCAATCACGAGTGTGTTTGGAACGCTACCATCAGTCTGGAAGATGATTAAATAAGAAAATAAGAACTTGTATATGGGATATCACAAGATCAGCGTAACTTTTGTAAAAGAAAAAGAGAGAGAATAAAAGCAATTTCCTTGGATTTATATTCCTTACTGACTTACAAACAGCATGGCATCAGTTGCCAAAAAAGTTCATCAACTCTTAGAAATTAAAACCAAATGATGTTGGTGAAATTAGTATTAAAAAGAGCTTTATAAATTATTTCCTGATTATTAAAACAAAAAAGGCTTCATTCACCTGTTCTGATAGGTAGAGTCTTTGGCGACTCTTGTAAATAGCTTGATCAAGCAGTGGACCCCATCTATTAACAAAACAATACCCAATGTGACTCATATGAGCAACACGCCATTTACCCCAAATGCATACACAACTTAACTAATCAGCACAAATTTGAAATATCGAATTAAAACAAAAGGATTAATGCGGATCAATAGCTGTAATTATTACTAATCAGTTATCACGACAGGTAAAGTTCAACAAGTTCATATGTCTACTATATTGCTGCTTTGATCTTACAATCAAAGCATATAACTAAATAGTTTTGAATTTCTAACGCACCAAATGCAGCTAAAGGTGATAAATTCAAGCAGTAAACGTCGGGTTTGGTGATTGAATCTGTAAACGAAAAAAGCCCTAGTGTGTACGAACCGGCAGGAAAGAGATGGCCAGACGAGATTGTGATTAGCGAGCCAGTCGTAGAGAACGGGGACGAGTGATTTCCACTGTGTGTATCGCTCGTTTACAGACTGCTGGTTTCCTGCTTTCCCGCCACTATCCTTCATCCTCTCTCACGCTTAAGCTTCACGAGCGTTGGTGGATTACAAAGTAGTCACTCGGGCAGTGATGAAGAAACATAAATGTAGTGCGAGTATGAGTCATAAATTCAAAAGAAGTCACCAACATAGTTCCGTTTTGGATGTTGGGTGATGCCCGTTTCATCCAATCTGCGTGGCAAAACTATCGTCACTCAAGCAAGTAGGGTGCGGATTTGTAAACTGCGCGTCGGTATACCCGTTCACAGGTTTCTCGAATGTTGATCAAATATAGCCTTTGAACGGCAATTGTAGTGAGGCCCTCAGGTCTAAGGGCTACATCCCTTGAAAAAAAGCGCACACGTTCTAAATATACATCTCAATGACTCATTTTAAACACAAGAAAACTTTTGTCATACCTAAAAAAATTTTGCTTGCTTCTTGTGCACAAATAATCAAGAGGCAGTGCATAAAAAAAAACTGTTAAAAGCCAAGGGGTCGGTACTTCATCATCAAGCACTTATTATCACACCCATATTTAGAAGTCTTTCCCTTTTATTTTGATGAAATAGTTTTTATCTAACTTTTCATTTAAGTATCGTTTAAATGGAATTGTAAGTGATAATGCAAAAGTAGTCTAAGAATTTACGCACACGTTGTTTCAACTTGTATGTTAAGCCACAAGGTGAGGGATGTGTTTATGTAAAGGTTATGATTTCATTTTATGAAGTGATTTTTGTTGTGGTGTAAGATGCTACAACACGCGATTATAATGGTCTAACCTGATGTCGCTTGACAAATAATCCTTTCGTTACTTTTTTTACTTTTATGCTTTTATTAATTTTTCTATATACAATTTTATTCAATATGTTTTGGTTCTATATTTTTTTTATTAACATTTAAATCATCCTTGTGTTTGTGTTTGTTTAACAGTCAGACTTTATGATGCTATTTCTTTTTTTGTTTGACAATGAAGTAGCAGTCGCTTTTACGACGTCGTATGCTTTAGAATTTAACGTTAGAGTGCTATTTGTTGTGACATATTTTTCGTATATGCATTACGATACTCGGTGTTTTGTGATGACTACAACATGTTGTGTGCAACACATAAAATCCCTAACTCAACACCCGGATGGGTAAAAACTTAGTTAAAACTAATTTACGAATTAATCATTTAGTTTTGTTATTGTTTTTACGTGCCTTAAAAATAAATATTAAACCCTATACTTCTTTTCTGTTTTCTATTTTTCTTTTTGTCGACGAACATACATTTGCAGTTTCGACCGTCGGGACGAGTAAGCAACCTGCTTGACATAGAATACCTGCTTAGTTGTGATTTGATTCTAGAATGATTTAATGTTCCAGTTCCCGTATCAATAACCTAGCTGTAATATCATTTATCCAACTATCCAATCGAGGCATTAGATGGTATTGATACAATGCATGAGTTTGTCATTTTGTTGACCAAACGATGGATTGCTAACTTCTTATTGTTAAGTATGATTAGATCACAATGACCTTAAACGGATAAAAACAAGGATGCTCAAATTTGGCAAAGCTCATAGACCGTATATGTTGTTATTTTATGCATGTGCTTCTAGGTATTGTTTAAATGACCTACCAATGCTGGTATATGACGTTAAATTATTGTAGATCTTTGATAGTTAAATAGAAATATAAGTTAGTTCGTAAATTTTTAATTGTGGTTGTGAGTATGCTGCTGTAAATGTAAATTGTTTATTTGAATTGATGTTGTAATTGCTACTGTGAATTGTTGATGCATTTTGTTGATTATTGCTCTATGTATGTGTACTGTTGCTCGAGTATCATGGTTTAAACCTGTGTTACCAGATTTATCAGTGGCACATTAGATAAATCATTTGTAGTTTTCCGCATCTATCGTACGAGACTCGTGTTTGGAAACTAGTATTACAAGCAGGTTCGAGCCAAATTTAAAAACACTCTCTAAACTATCTTAGCAACAAGTTCTAACACTAAACTATCTAAGATACATTGACTATTACCCGCAATCAACTCTTAACATATGTTACCATGGACAGTAAACTTCCCGAAACACCCGTTCCACTTTAATACCTTAACGTGTTTAGAAAAAAATAAAACCAAGTTTTCATAATTTAACCACCGGCACACACCAATTTTTTTGAACGCACGCACGTGCGTCAGTTTCCGATGATTAAAAAGGAATAAAATAATACGGTGTTAAATACAAGGATAAATTTTTTTATACCGCCGTTTTTTTTTTCCCTGAACAGCATTCATTTTCCAATTATTTTCTTTTAACTTCTCGCAAAAGAAAATCTTTGAATATCATCAGACCAGTGTCAGCCCAACTTTCAAGAACTAACACCGGATTATTGCCTGAGATCGCACTCTGTTTCCTTCTTCTTCTTCCAACATCAAATCGCAGCTTCATCTGTTCTTAATGGGTAAGAAATTCGTTTGATTTAGTATCCTATCATGAATTTATGTTTTGAAATGATTTGATTCTCCAGTTTCCAAGCCAGAACCCTAGCGCTGAAATGATTGACACAATCGATGCTTTTGAATGGGTTGTTATTGATATTATAAACGGCGTATAACCTCAGAAGTTTGAAATTATTGTTGATTGTAGTTCAATCTCGATGTTTATTAGCCTTTTGATCCTGCTGATTGCTTTCCTTTCAACTAGGGTTTACTAAATTTTGATCTTAACTCAGTCGTGATGTGTTATTCCGGCAAAAGCATAAGCATGCTGAATCTCTGATCGACTTAATTCGATTCATTTCCCTTTTTTTTGCATAACTTACAGAGGACGACAGTTTAAAGACTATTTTTGACTTAAAATATCATGTATATGGTTCGATCTGGAAAATTTAAAACCGTATAATTTGTGCCATCTTAAGTAGCAACTAGTTTGTTGGGAATACTTGAAGGTTGTGCAATCCAAATCTTAGACTTTAGATCATGTGAAAATGTATGCTTTGAAATTAGTTTATAGGAACTATGCTATAATCATGTAATTGTAATATCATGCAAATGATTTTTTTTTTGTATTTCAGACAAAGAAGCCGAATGTTGCTCCACTCACCTTATAGAAGGCGATGGTACTTTCAATAAAGATGGACTTGATAATTTTATTAAAAAAGTCAAACTGGCAGAATGTGGACTTTCATATGCTGTTGTTGCAATCATGGGTCCACAAAGCAGTGGTATGTCTCGTTAATCTATCTGAAAGTAAATTTGTTACATGCTAGATTATTAATGTCACACAAAAGAATCCGTTGTTACTTCAATTAGTTCACATACGTTTACAATTACACATAAAATAGTAAATCATATATGCATGTTTTGACATTAATGTGTTTCTTACAGGGAAAAGCACACTTCTAAATCATCTTTTTTATACCAATTTTAAGGAAATGGATGCTTACAGGGGAAGGCATGTTCTGATTTTATATTTTTTTAAGTATTTTATCAGCTTTTCTTTTGAAAAAATTTCACTTTTCTTTATCAGGTCTCAGACTACCAAAGGTATTTGGATAGCAAGATGTCCTGGTATTGAACCTTGCACCATTGTAATGGATCTTGAGGGTACCGATGGAAGAGAACGAGGAGAGGTTATTTTGTATTTTTTTTGTTATTTCTTTGTTTGATATTATTTAATAAAAGTTTATGAATTCTCCAGGATGATACTGCTTTCGAGAAACAAAGTGCACTTTTTGCGCTTGCTGTTTCAGATATAGTGCTTATAAATATGTAAGCTTTTTGTTTGCTCCTGATACTTATGTTGCTGATCTGAATTTACTTGGTTAATTGCACCAAAATGTTACATAATTTTACCTTTTTTCCTTTGTGTATACAATATTTCAGCTGTTTTTATTATAAGTAACATGCTTTCATTTTCTTGCGATTCTATGTAAAAACTTAGCACTAAAATGCCACATGTGTTCCATTTTCTACAACTCGATATAACAATGTTACATACAACTGCATAAATTTGAAGTATGTTACATACAGTGGTAAGAAGTAGGAAAAAAGGAAGAAAAGTATTTTACATTTTGGCGCACTTTACCCGATGTCTCTTTAGAAGCAAGCTGCGTTTCTAATAAATTTATGTCGTGTAGGTGGTGTCATGATATTGGACGTGAGCAGGCTGCAAATAAACCTCTTCTGAAAACCGTATTTCAGGTACAATATATATATATATATATGTGTGTGTGTGTGTGTGCGCATGCATGTATATTATATGGGATCTTATTCGTTTCTTATTGTCCATTTGGTGATCATGTGGTTTATGTTTTTTCAGGTTATGTTGCGGTTATTTAGTCCGCGTAAAACAACTTTAATGTTCGTAATACGTGATAAAACAAGGGTAAGTATTCTTATTAAAAACATGTCAATATGAAATGTTTGTACCTTATGTAAGGCTAACATAAATGTGAATTTGATATATGTATTTTAATACTCTTTACAGACACCTCTTGAAAATCTCGAGCCTGTTTTGAGGGAAGATATCCAGAAGGTATATATATATATATATATATATATATTTTGTTTACATATAAAAGTTACACAACAAACCATTTATGATAATATGTTATTTGATGTAGATATGGGATTCTGTTCCCAAACCAGAAGCCCACAGACACACCCCACTGAGTGAATTTTTTAATGTAAGACCATAGATATATCACTTCTATTGTTTCTTTTAAATGTTTTATTAATAATTGTTATTCTTTTCTACCATATTATAACTTGTTATTATTGATTGAGTCAACAGGTTCAAGTTGTTGCACTGTCTAGTTATGAAGAGAAGGAAGAACAATTTAAAGAGCAGGTATGCATGATGAACATGATCCTAACCTGCAGTATTTGTACACATTTATACGTTAATTGGTTCCTTGAGGTTTTTCCTTTATCTCAAATGGGTCAAATTAAAAATATTAGCTAAAAGGGGAATTGTTGAACTGGTCAAACCGATGACCCCTAAAATTTTTAGTATTCAAACTTTAAAGGTTTAGCATTACTATTGTAACAATATTGTTTTTTGTAATTATAGTTAACACATTGAGAATCATGTTTATTTTTCATCCATTTTATATTTTTATGTACGTTTTCTTTTTGTTTTTTGAAGGTAGCAAATTTGAGGCAAAAATTCTTTCAATCTATTGCACCTGGTGGTCTAGCTGGCGATAGGCGAGGGGTTGTTCCTGCTTCAGGTTTTTCCTTCAGTGCACAACAAATTTGGAAAGTTATCAAGGAGAATAAAGATCTTGATTTGCCAGCTCACAAGGTAATAATAGTTCTAGAACCTTCTAGTAAAATCTGATATCATGTCTAGATTTTGATTTTTTTTTTTGGGTTGTTTGACCTTTTATTGTGTAGGTCATGGTGGCAACTGTACGATGTGAAGAAATTGCTAATGAGAAATTTTCTTCCTTTGTTACTAACGAGGTCCGTGTTTTAGTAACTAATTATAGCAAAACATTCTTTTTTAGACATTTGAAGCTAAATAACTGTTGCAGGATTGGATTGAATTAGAAGAGGCTGTACAAACTCATCTCATTCCAGGCTTTGGAAAGAAAGTTAGTTCTCTGCTTCACAAATATATATCCAGGTAATAACAACCTAATATTATTATTATGAATTGTCATCTATAATGTCTTGATATTGATATATTACAATATTTGTTTTCAGTTATGATGAAGAGGCTACTTACTTTGAAGAAGGTGTTAGATCTGCTAAAAGAAAGCAGTTTGAAGATAAATTGGTGCAAGTAAGTTTCTTGCTGGTTGGATCATACTAAATGTGATTTATTAATTTATTTATTAGGTTTCTCATTTTATATATTCAGCATGTTCAACCAGCCTACCAGTTAATGTTGGAACACATACGATCTGAGACACTAGAAAATTTTAAGAAAGCACTTAATGATGCTTTAATTGGAGGACTAGGGTTTGCAGAAGCGGCTCGTGATTGCACCACAAAGTTCATGAGACTATTTAATGAACAATGTCAAGGTATATAGCTTTTTTAATTTAAACAGGAACCAAGTGAATACACACATCCTGATAGATACAATGTTGTGAAAATCAGTCGGTAAAAAAAATGGTAGAGATAAAAGTTTGAAAATTTACATACAAAAATTAGTGATTTTACAACATTGGATAAATAAACATTTACATGTGAATAAACTCTGTATGTATTCACACGTGGATGTTTGTATTCATTTTGTTCCAAAAGAGATTCTAAATTTATAGATTTTAGTGGTTCCTGTTCGAACTTGTACCATTATTGCAATTTATCTCACAATTTTGTTTTTGTTGAAGAGCAATTTAGATTTTAACTACTATTTAAGTTCCTTTTTTAACATACATGAATCTACAGATGCTGTCATCAAGCAAGCAAGTTGGGACTCGAGTAAAATAAGGGACAAATTTTCACGTGATTTGGATTCACATATTGCTGAAGTCAGAACCTCCAAACTATCTGAACTTACTGCACTACATGAGGTAATTTCAATTTTAATTATGTTTTTTTAAACTGATCATTTGGTTGATTTTTGTCGTTCTAATAATCTGTTTTTGCATTTTGGGCAGTCAAAATTAAAAGAGGCGTTATATGGTCCAGTGGAAGCTCTTCTAGAAGGAGCTAGTGATGATACTTGGCCTGCAATAAGGAAACTTCTTCATCAAGAAACTGAAAAAGCTGTCTCCGAGTTCTCTTTTGCACTTTCTGGATTTGAAATGGATGAACAAGAAAAAGAAAATATGATTTCAAAATTTAAGAATTATGCAAGAGGATTAGTTGAAGGCAAGACTAGAGAAGAAGCCGCCAAAGTTTTGTACCGCATGAAGGAAAGGTAATGCATGCCTTTAGATTTTGAATTTGGGCGGGTCGAGTGGGTTGGGTAAATGATCAACTATATAAGTATTTGTTTTTTTTAACTATGAATGCATGAAATTATAACTCATTGTAAAATCTATTAAACGACACAGATTTACATCCATATTCAACCATGATAATGATTCAATGCCACGAGTCTGGACTGGAAAAGAAGACATTCGAGCAATAACTAAAACTGCCCGTTCTTCCGTAAGAATCATCATATTGTTATAAGAATTATTACGTTCTATATATGATATTTGATCTGTTTTATTTTGTTCAAGGGTTTACTGTATTGTTAATCTTTCAGTCTTTAAAGTTGCTGTCTGTATTGGCTGCAATTCGTTTGGATGAAGAAGACCGTGATAAAATTGGTGATACACTTGTCCTCACATTAGTGGATCCTAAAAAAAGCAATACCACAGACCCATTAGCCTCAAGCACATGGGAAGAGGTATTTTCAAACATATTTCTTCTTCTAAATTAATATTTTAGCATTTATGTTATACATTAATTTATGACTTTTTATATGCACTTCTTCCAGGTTCCACCTACAAAGACACTCATTACTCCAGTTCAGTGTAAATCATTGTGGAGTCAATTTCAAAGAGAGACTGAATATACCATAACTCAAGCTATTGCTTCCCAGGTATGGATTTGTCATTTTGTTGTCTTTTAATTTTTTAATTTTTAATCTTTTTTTGATGTGCTTTTAGGAAGCTAATAAGCGGAATAACAATTGGTTACCGCCTCCATGGGCGATTGCTGCCATGGTGATTCTTGGATTTAATGAGTTTATGACTCTCTTGAGGTTCTTTTTCTTTTTTCATATTTCTTCAATTAAAAGAAACCAGGATTTAGTTAATCTGAATTCTGTTTTGCAGGAATCCTTTGTGGCTGCTTTTTATATTTGTGAGTTACTTGCTTTTTAAGGCTTTGTGGGTCCAACTAGATATTTCTGGTGAATTCCGCAACGGCGCGGTAAGTTTAACTCTACAACTTGAGTTTGTAGAGGCAGTTTGAGCTTTTAACGTGTCAAAACCGCCGTATGGGTTGGGTCGGAATTAGTTGCAATTACTTTTCATTTAGATATTAACTGTTTATATATAATAGTCTGTACAGTTTTCTAATAAAGTGATTAAGGAGTTTTTTATGCATTAAACAAGCTACCTTTTTACATTCCACCCATTTGATGTATTCTGTTTTAGAGTTTAGTTTCTTGTTTAAGTTTGATAGTCGTTTGACCCATTGGAGACAGAGTAACCCGGATCAACCCATTTTTAAGTAAATGGGTTGAAATCACTACGTTATAGTTTCTGTCCAAAAATAAGTGAGAGAAAGCCGTGGTTTTTGTTAAATTGGTATACAAGTCCTTGTGTCCCTGGACTAAAAAAAGTATATAATTTTTTCAAACTTATCCTTGTTTATTTTTCATGATTTGGTCCCTTTTAACTTCTTGAAAGATAACAAAAGGTCTTTTTTTTTAATATATAATGAGTTGTAATTTTGAGACTCCAGTCCACTTAATTAAGTTTTTTGTGTGTGCAGCTTCCTGGAATTCTTTCATTATCCACCAAGTTTCTTCCAACAGTCACAAATCTACTTAGAAAACTAGCAGAAGAAGGTCAAACACCAGTCAACACTGATGCACAAAGAAATCACCCACAATCATCAAGAGCTAATATTAGCGGTTTATCATCCACAGCCTCATCTGAGGTAACTGTTGAAAATGAAATGGAATACACAAGCCCCGAGAATTAAGTTCAACAAATCACCTATATACAACATGCTTCTTTATTTTGCCCCACAAAAACACACTTTTTAATCAAGAGTTTACTATGCATCTCGGCTTTCTACAAGATATTGACTACTTGTGTCTTAGATGTCAACCTTAGAATAATATTCTTGTATACAATAATATTGTTTGGATGTGTTTTTCATCTGTTTGCAGTTACTTGTTATGTTTGATTAATTGTTTGAATCAAACAGCTGAATTTAGTATACCCTTGAGTAAGAAATCCAATCTGCACATCGATCAGATCTTCATTTTTTTTTCAATCCTGTGTATGTTTTAAACCTTAAATTATAGATTTGAAGAAAACCCATGATCATGTTCATGTTCACTCATGCTTCCTCTTGATAAACCTCTTAACCGTCGCCAGAAATGCTTCTTTTTTCCCATTTTCAGAGGAGCGGAATTGAACTGCCTTCTGAATGATTCAGACTCCAAACCACCAAAGTTTTCAATGGTACTTCTTAAATCTGTATCCGACAATCCAATCTTTGAATCATAGCCACTCGTTTCTTGTTGACCCTCGGATTGATTAAACATTTCAAAGTCAAGATATTCATCACGACTACGACTTCTGGAGTCCATTTCTCTTATTTCATCAAACTCGTTGCACACAAGTTTCAGGGCTTGAACCACTTCACCCATAAACGGGCGGTGTGATACTTCTGGTTGCACACACATTGATGCTATAGCTGCAACTTTTAGTATGCTGTCAAATGAGGTGTTTGAGTTCATGATGTTTGGATCAATGATCGACTCTAGAGCCTCTTTGTTTGTGAGTAGCGGTCGGGCCCATAAGACTAGATTTTCTTGACCCGGTGGCTGCAACAGGTCCACGGGCTTTCTTCCGGTTAGAAGCTCGAGAAGAACTACACCGTAGCTGTAAACATCACTTTTCACCAGAAGATGACCTGTCATCGCGTATTCTGGTGCCAGATAGCTGTATAAAATGAAGGGCAATATGAGTATATAGAATTTAGTGTGTGTTTATGGTGAAAATACACACAGTAGTGAAGTTAAGCGACCTAATGAGCTAAGAAACTTACCCGAAAGTTCCCATTACATGTGTTGATATGTGCTTATGGCCATCCAATGCTGTTTTAGCCAAACCAAAATCTGAAACTTTAGGTGTGAAGTCATTTTCGAGTAAAATGTTGCTCGACTTGAAGTCACGATGAATGACTCGTGGACTTGAATCTTCGTGTAAATAAGCCAAACCGCGAGCTGCACCTAAAGCAATTTTCATTCTTGCACACCAGCTTAAAGGGGCAATCTTGTCAGCACCTGGATTGAATTGAGATTTCAAACAAAAACATAAAATCAAGCTCCATTTTTGTTGGATCGAATCAATAGATGGTGGAAATAATGTTGTTTTACCATGTAAATGAGATTCAACACTCCCATTTGGAACAAGTTCATAAACCAGACATCTAAAATGGTCGTCTGTGCAAATACCAAACAATTTCACCAAGTTTCTGTGATGAAGACGACTCAGCATCTCGATTTCAGCCAAGAACTCACGACCACCCTGTCTATCGTCTCTTTTGAGAACTTTGACAGCAACCTTTCTGTCATCTTCAAGAACACCACTGTAAACAACACCAAAACCACCTTCTCCAAGTATTTGACTTGAATCAAAGTTACTGGTAGCTCTTTCAATCTCACTCAAGCTATAGATCTTGGCGGTTCCGGTGTAAGCCACTAAACTTGAGCTAAACGACATTGATTCTGAACTTTTCCTGCTTCCAACGATCAATGAATCTCCAGTCCCTAGTTGAGTTTCAATTGCTTCCAAAACTGATTATATGAACTACATCTAAAACATTGGAAAATGATTATCTGTGATGAAACGGTTACCTGATGGATACCTTTGGGACTGCCTTCTTGTATGATGATTTGATTCTGATTCAGAATCCAAAGAACAACACTTGAATTTTAACAACAGAAGCCAAACAGCTCCGATTAAAACAACAAAAGCTGTTACAGAAGATAAAACAACCACAGTGATTACGCTTCGATTCGGCTTGCTATTAATCTTATCATCTCTTCCGTTTCTAGGTATGTCAACTCCGAGGGGCTTAGCCGGAATTCCGTTGTTACTGTTTACAGCATCCGATTGGTCGATCGTTACATCGGTATTTGAGGGAATCAAAGACGGAGAAGGTGGAAGCCCTAAATTCATTTTAGAAACACGCAATTAGGTTACGAAGTTGTGCAAATTTGCAGATAATGAGATTGTAAGTTCGTAAAACCTGGATATTCAACATTTACGACTTCATACGCTCCAAACAGAGATTCATTGATGGAAAGTTGTTTGTTCCAGAACTTTAGGTAGATCGAAAACGCGGTGGCGGGATCGAAATTTTGTGTTAGCGGTACTAAATTGATGAGAACGATGGTGTTGTCAAGCTGCTCGCCGGCGGCATTGGCTCCCATGATTCGAGCTTGGCTTACATTGAGTGAAACACCGGTGGCAATTTCACCGGCGAGTTCAGAAACCAACATGAAGAACATGTATGGAGGAATCATGAGGCGTAGTTTAACTTCGATTGGCCATACACAAGCACAAGGTGATCCGGCTGGTGTGTATGTCAATGGCTCTCTGCAAATAATCGTTGTACAACCTACAAAATAAAGTCTGAAATTAACTCTAAAATATGAAAGAAAAACCCCAATAATTAAATTCTAACTGAAATAACAGTTAAAACCAAGCCAACCACTTAAAACGACTATTATCTGATTTTTATTGACATTTTGTGTTCGGTTATAGTAACACGTGTGTAAATAACCAAAGTAACCGAAAATACGAAGTTAACCATCACTAAAACAAGCATTATTTTAATATATTATATTTTTTTTACGACTAAATTTTTATGTTTTGAACAAGATTTGGACTCAGAACCTTTTCAACACACAACCTTCTCATAAACATTATATACCATACAAGTTTTGTAAACTTTTATTCTAAATAGCATATTAGTTACTCCCCATTCTCTTTTATAAACATGTTTGCCTATTTACCTAAGATACAATCGAATTATTTAATTGAAATGGGCTTGAATTAACACCTCTAAACCCAAGAGAATGATGAACCATTTTTTTAATAACTGAAATAACCAAACTTTATTAGTTACGAAAATTTAATGGCATAAACTAAACTCAGTTCAAACCTATAATTGAACCGAACCGGACCACGCTGACTCTACTTCCAAATTCCAAGAGGAAAGTGGTTCATGAATTAAATGAGTTTGGGTCATGAGCAAATAGTTTAATTTCTCTAGATTGATGGTTGACCCAAGCACCCTTAATGAATTAAAAAAAAAAGCGCACTTCTAATGACCAAAATGGAACATTAAACATAGTTTTAATGGTCAATTCGAACATAAGTAAGCACAGACTAAAATGGAACAAAAATGTTGTGATGTCGCCACTTTATACCACATGTCATAAACTATAACAAAAAAGGGCTTATTTATATTCAAACGAGTTCAAATTGTCACCTCTGGTTGTAACGTGTACGGTTTGGTTTACCTTCATTGAAAGGCGGTGGAGGTAGCTTTAAAACCACAGAGGGTGGAGTGGCCGAGTTCTTTGTCATCGAGGAACTTGATGGAGATATTGCAGGCCCTTGAACATCATAATTTCATCATTAATCAATGTATTATTATCATATGATATACCAATAAAACGTCACCAATTTTTAAAAAAAAAAAAAAACTTAAAATCTTTCGCTTACCAAATTGGCTTATTGGATCAACCGAAAATGGTGCAGGAGCGGATGAACCTATTCAGAATATAAAGGTAAAACCCTTAGTAATCTTTATGTGATAACATGTTTTCAGGATATTTGTATAAAGACAAAACTGACCGTGCTGCATGTAAGTTGGTGGTTGAACTTGATACGAGGGTGTAGGAGCAAATTCATCGAGTTTTGCCCTTTCTTGATGATATAATTGATGAAACGATCGTTTAATCCATATTGTTGCATGATGTTTTGAGGCTGAATGTTTTTCATAGTGATCAAGAGCTAAAGATTGATCATTGACGGGAGTTTGTGCCACTGAAACACCATGATCTGTAGATAGTTTGACTTTTTAGGTCAAACGAGTTATATATAGGGTGGAGTTCGAAATTAACATGGATATATTTAAATTGTATATAAAAAATGAATCTAATATGTTGATATAGAAAATTTTATATTAAACTAACAGTTGCATAGTTCTCCTTGACCTTGGTTAGATATCAATCTATCATGTCAATTTTGGATTAGAAAAATGACTAGTTTGACCAGAATTGTCAAACTATTGATACTAGAGTAAAATTAATTTCACACAACAAACCAATATCAAGAAAAACAAATTATGCCAAAACAAGTCTCTCCTAATCAAAAAGTCAAGTTTGTATTTATTAATATAGGAGGAACAGTATAATTACACAGACTGGAATAGATTGTTTACTTCAATAGAATACATATGATTTAATTGGTCAACTGAAAATACAGAATCAATTTTTTATAAAAAGTTCGTTTACTGAAATTCACAATTTTTGGCAAAACTAAGAAAATATGATTCCCAGCAAGCAGATGTTAAACAAGAATCTTATCATTTCTCATCATCACTCTTTTCAGGTGACACATGCACAATATAAAACCTAATTTTTATGAGCTTAAGAACATAGAATTATAGTCATGATTTTGATGCTTTATAATATGTTAAAAGAATCAATTGTTCTTTAAGAATAGTATAATATGAACTCAAAACAAACATACCTGTAGATCTAAAAGTCAAAGAGTCACCGCGACCAACTAACAAAATCAAGAATGTGATCAACCTGTAAGTAGTCACTTGAAACCCCATTAGCAAGCAGAATGAGTGATGACCATTAACTACAACTTTAATCTTTGATCACCCCAATCAACAACTGCATTAAACACTTGTACGGTACCTTCATAGCTTACGCTTAAAACTACGGAAAGGGTATATTTGTCTACTTGATGAAAAATTTTTCATCAAGCTCCAAATTTTGCAGATATTCATGGAATTGTGGTAGCTTGCTATCTTTTGACATCTATAATTAAAGGACTATTGCTACTGAAATCGAGATCACAAAAAGAAAACAGAAAACATGTGTTGCAAGAAGATTTAGGAGACTTGTGTTTTCTTTTTCTTTCTATCTTGGAAAAAGGCAGTAGTAATTAAAAAAACCTTATTTGCCCAAAAAAATTGATGAGAGAGAAAGTGGAGAGATTGCTTATTGACTATCAATACTTTTTTATTAATCTCCAATTCACCATTAAGGTTGGTTATCATTATTTGAGAGAAGTTAGAACTTAGAAATATCCAAAAATATTAGTTTTCTAATTTGATTAGTCTCTAACTGAGTTTAATTATGACTTTTTGATATTTAAAAAATGAAATTTTAATAAACGCGCGTCTCTCTTTTGACAAGAGAATTTTTTTTAAATGTATCTTTAGGCTCTCAAAATGTTTCATAGTAGAGTTGTCAAACATAGTCACTGATGACTATATTCAGCGTCACTGTCGCCTGACTATAGTTCTGACGTTGTGTCACGATCGGCCCTGACTTGCTGACAATGTTGTCACGGTTGTCCCTCCTTATTTTTTTATTTAAAAAGGTAAAGTTTCAAAAAAATAAAGTGTACAGTCGAATGGCCTAGAATACGGGCAGATACGACTCTGTTTAAACAAAGTCGCATATGTCTCTATTTTACGTTTGTCCGATTGTACTTTACGGTCGTCTGATCGTACTCTACGATTTGGTCTTCGGGTCATACTCTATGATCTTCAGACGATACTCTATGAGCTTCGAACCATATTGTAAAGTTAGAGACATCTGCGATATTATTATTAGAGAGGTGTCGTCGAATTTTAAGCCCCACATCACCTCTCACCCCCTCCAAAACTATTACGCCCAACATAACAAGGTAAACTCACCCTTGTTTTGCTCGTTTAAATTAAGCCCCTAATTTTATTGTTTTTGTTGTTTATAAGTTAACACGTTATTGACTATTTAATTTACACCCCTAACAAAATTAATTAATCCATAACTTACACGATATCATGTAATTCAAAATAAATAATATACTAATTTTATGTAAGGTATATAGATCAACTTCTTTTATTATTGGAAGAATGTAATCAGATAAAATTTTATTTCTCTACTAATTCTATGTTATTATATTATTTAGAATCAATCATATTAACATTAGAGGAAGGTGTCGCATCAAACCGCAAAGGAGGACCGCAATAGTGGTCGTGGTTTGTTGCATTGTTTTCATGTTTTGGAATGTGGTGTTGGATACCACCCACCTATTTATATTTTATGAGCTCCTTTTCTACTATTGTCGGTGGCTATAAATGTTTTTATACTCATTTCAACGGAATAACAAATTTAAAAATATTGAATAAATTTTTAACTAGAAACAGCTGCATATATTCGTATATATATCCACAGCTTAATTCGTAAATTGCATCTCTCTTAAATCATGCTTATGAAAAACGTTGTACATATGCATTGAAAATACGTGTCTTAGGAAGTAGGGTAAGGTTATTTTAAATAAGGGGTTTATTCTAACAAACCTAAGAGGGATTATAAAAAGCCTCATAACCGTCTCAAACGAACTCCGATTGAACTCATTTTTTACGGCGTTGGAACCGTCTTGTCGAACTCTTTCCCGTCCCAAAAAACCTACGCCCCCACCCCACCCCA
>WOUH02000045.1:12566522-12578040 GCA_009936405.2 Stevia rebaudiana
TCGATTGAAGAAACAAGGTGTGATCATTTGGATTTTTTTTAATCAACTATTTTTGTTCCAATTTCTTGTGTTTTTTTTAGTGATAATACACTGTTTAGGTATATGATTATTTCTTTTTGTATCGATAGAACACGTTATAAGTTTGAATATCGTTTGATTAATCTATAATTGGATACTGAATTTTTGTTATACATTAGAACATCCAAGTAATCGTATTAGTGTTTTTGTTTATATCATAAAAGCTTTTAATGAGTTTCACCTTCTTCGATTAACACTCTTAATAATAGTCGTGACAACAGTTACAAATTTAAACCCGTTAATATAACGAAAGTAAGATAATTATTATTATTTGATGAATATTGCAAGTATTTAGCTAGTTATATTAGGATAAAAAAGTACAGAAATTTGTGTTACTCTCTACTAAATTAGTTCGTGGGGCTATTAAGAAATCGATTAAGAGCACGTAAAGTATAACATAATCTAAATAAATTATGTTTATCTATAGTTAGATTGTTAGAAAATAGTGTTTTAATTTTTTTTTTAGGGAAAATATCATAATATTAAAAAACAGGTTAAGAAGTTTTTTTCTTTTGTAAATATGGTCCAAACAGCCCCTAGATGGTGGTCACTGTCGGTGGAATAAACGGGGCCGTGATTTCAGCTGTTGTTTGGGTCAGTGGCGTTGTTCACGCTTGTTGCATGTTGCAAACTAGTGAAACATCCCATTAAATACCTCTACATCAACCAAACAAAAAATAATATTCTAAACGAGTGATGTGTTTGATAATAAAAGAAATTTAGAAACAATTAAAAAACTATTTTAGAAACAATTAAAAAACTATTTTAAATTATAAATATTATGTTGAAAATTTACAATCAACAAAATATAATTACTTCCAACAAAATCATAATTAGTTTCTACTTTTTAATCCAAAGTTTATGAAAAAAATAAATACATGTTATAGAAACATTTTGTCAATGTATCAAGTAGTATTGTTTTTTTGAACAACAAATTTATTAGAAATGCTAATAAAAATTCGTATATAATTGGCTGACAGATACATATGCAAATGCGTCAAAGTTATATTTTTATTTTCTTTTATTGTATTTGTTTAATTCTAAGAATCATATTTCAATTTTCATTTTCAACTATATATGGATATTTTTTACAATTTAACTGAGTTTATTAGGCTTTTACTTTTTTAAAACAAAATATATTAATTACCAAAAGGACCTTGCTTAGAGGCCAGCCTCAAATAACACAGGTGCATCATAGAGAATGCATCAACTACACCAAAAGAAAAGTACGTAAGTGCAACACAAAGAGAAACCTTACTTTAGAACCTTACAACCATAAATTAATTAAATTGAAAGCCCTCGTTTTGCCATTGAAGAGTTTTTAGCTTTGTCTTGTCTATGAACCATGAGAAAGCCCACTCTTTCGTCTTCTTTAGACAAATCTTTGAACCGACACATTTGTAAATAAAAAAAATCCTCTCATTTCTTTCAATCCACAAAGTCCATAGAGTGGCTAAAAAATGAGGTGAAAGAGGTTTTTTCTTTTTTATTGCATTCAAATACCTATATTTTTTTTCCCTTCATTTAGTCACTTAAAATTCACTATGTGTTTTAAGTCCTATATATTTTCTTCAACTTATATTTCATTATTAATTGAAGCTGATGAAACATATTTGAATATTTATTGATTATTTTTCCTTCGTAACTTATAATTTGAATCATGAGGTTGTTATATTGTGTGAATTTGTTTTCTCATGCTTCAGTTTAAATGAAATTAAATATTTAAGTTACATAAAATTGAAACATTTACTGAAATTTAAAATTTAAGTTACTTTATAGAAACAAAAGAAAAAGACTTCAAATTATTTTAGTAAAACACTTATGAAACTTGGTTAATATTACGTGAACACAAAGTATTTCTAACTAGTATATAAAACTAATAATACAAAAAAAACATTGAATAAGGAGTAGAATATGATGAGAAAATGACATCTGAGGACAATCCTTTATAGCCAAACGATGATCGACACATGCGAACATGTTACATGTGATGGCTAGAAATTGAAATCATGGCCACCAATTACGACCAGATTGTTCATTTTAATATTCTCTTTGTCCCACAATATTACAATATGCATATCATTTTGAAGAATTTATAAGGAAAGGCAATCTTGTAGCTGACGAAGAATAAATTGTTTTGAACCGCACGTGATTATGACTAGTCGAATGAACCAACTATGAGTAACGTGATTTAAAAAGCTTGCGGCTCTCAAGCTCACTTAAATTCAGCTTGTTTATAAATGGGCCAAGCTGCTAATTCGATTCATAAACTATTTAAGCACGAGCTGAGTTGTGCCGAGACGAGCTTAGGTTGCCTTCTATGTGAATGGTTTGTTGAAGGTAAGGCCGAGATTTTAATATGTGTATTTGTGAAAGGGAGGCTTGTAAACCTTAGAAATAGAGCTGGTTTGAGCTTTTTACTTCAAAATGAGTCGAGTCAACTTGGTTTCTATTCTGACCCCAGAGTTATTATATTTTATTTATGACAGTTTCAGAGGTCAAATCGTAAAATATCAACACCTAGTATAATTCTACTACTAAAAGATTTGCCTGTCCTTAATTAATACGACCCATATTTTAATCCTATAGCATAAAAATGTACAACGTTGCTCTATTACAAATACTAGATCTTATTGGGCGTCGCCTGCGAAACAAATAACAAGCTCTATTACATACCTCCTGGTGCCGGGCAAAACTGTGACAATCGTAAATTAGAAGTTCATTACAAAAGTTCAATTTAAAGTCTCCCTGATAAATTATTTTTCGTCTCGACTCCCGAGGCCGGCTTCTTTTATTTTCTCTTAATCCTCTTTTATGTACACATACTTTTTTTAGATACATTTATTTATAAACTTTGTATACAACATCAAATATTTAATTTAATCATTTTTATAATGATTTTAAACAGAATAATAATAATAATTATTATTATTATTATAATATTAACATTATTATGCAATATCCAAAATATACTGATAATAGACTCGTTTAGATTCTTGAGCCTAGTTAGACTAAATATGTGATGCTCGAGCTCGAGTTTGTATATATCAGACGAGTTCGAATATAGATTCAAGTCAGACTTAGGCTTGTTTATGCTCAAAACAAAGTTTTAGCAATAAAAAAGTATCAATGAACACTTTAAGTTTATCATTTGAAAATTAAAATTGGTTTTTAATATAAGATATTTTACTAGATTCTTTTGAACTTTTCGAATAAAAGGACATAACTAGAAATTTTGGGTTTCTATAAAAGAGCTTAAGTTTTGTCAAAAACAATTTAGAAAAAAAGAAGGCCCAAAATGGATCTGGGCCAGAAATGGGTGACATTGTTTGGGCCTTAGGATAATGGATTTTATAGTATGAGACCATGGGGCTGTGGGCGTGGCTGCTAGCCTGCTATAACTGTATGGAGTATAGACGATTTAGAACTCCTTTCATTATATTTAACTAAATAACACCATTTTTGTAGCTTTTGTTATAAATATTTCTCGATATTATATTGCCTAACTTTGTGATACGTGGATGCTGATTCATCCCAAAGCAGGACATTCGGGATACACTTCTTGACACTATGGTAGATTGGTGGATATATTGATGAATTGATCGGTCGATAGCATCGGACATGCGGGATCAATATACCGTATATATACAATTCTCTGAGCTCTCTCTGATCAACACTAACGCAGATTTTTTTATAAAACTATAAGTTTAGTATAAGAAATAAACTTAGAATACCAAAAGTTGAAAACTTGTGAAAATTTAATAGTACTTTTACTAGTGAACCAAACAAAATAAAGTTAATTAACAAAAACATGTTTGATTACATGTAAATTAATCCAAGTGATTGAGGTACCTGCTTTATATTCTAGAGCTAGGTACAATGTTATAAATATAACCATTTACCGTTTTAAAAAATAACAATAGTAATAAAGTTGTTAAGAACTAAAAATAATATTTATAAGATTAATAAAAGCAAGTGATAACGAGATTGCAAAATGGAAAAATAATTTATTTATAAATTGCATTCGAGGGACAAGTAGTATCACTTTCCGATATGCTTTTAGGCTTTCCAATTTTCCACAAATAAAAGTTTACTACTACTACTTTATGATAGATCATGGCCTAATCATACCTACATCAATCTCTAAAGTAAGAATTTGATATTTTCATAAAGTTAAGTACTTAATATTTTAGAAATTACAAAGTGTTTAGGGTAAATTACTTTTTTTTTGTTCGTGTGGTTTGATCTAAATCTCGGTTTGAGTTCAAACGTTTCAAATTAGCGGTTTCAAAACCAAATTTTTGTATCTTTTTCTCTCTTTACTCATCTATTCCTCTTTTAATATTTGAAAGGAAAAAAAATATTTCTCTCTCAACTCATATCACGTGTAATATATGTTTCTCTCGTTATACAACTTCTGTCTCTCTCTCTCCCGCTCTCCTAAACTCTTCCTCTCTCAACTAACTTACAACAACCGCTTCTAGGTTCTACCCACCATAACATCATCATTTCCACCTCCAAACTTCCTACAACAATCACCAAATAGCCACCACCTCACTACCGCTGCCACCACTACTACCACTCCACTGCCACCACCAATTGCCCCTCCTCTTTCATTTGAAGAGACTCTCTCCTATATCTTTCTCCGGCCCATCTCTTTCTTTATACGTTCTCTTTCTGAATAAACAACCTAAATTATTATAATCCCCAATGCAAGGAGCAAACCAGTTTTGGCATTTGTTCAATTATATGTCGTTAAAATATATGAAAATGGATTGGGTCGGGTTATTTGTTCATCCCATGGGTGGGTCATGGTTTGCTCGTTTGGGTGGTGGATCGCTACATGTGTCGGTTCTTGGTTCGGGTCATAGGTCAGGCAATGGTTTGGATCATGGGTCGGGCCATGGCTAGGGTCATGAGTCAGGTTATGGTTCGAGTCATGGATTGGGTCATGTGTTGGTACATGGGTCGGGTCATAGTTTTGATCATGGGTCAGGTAGTGGGTCGAGTCATGGTCGGATCATTGATCGGATCTTTCCTTCATGGAAAGGAATGAAAAAACACCCCTCTCTCAAGGAATGAAAATAATGAAAAGAGGAGGAACTGCATTTTCTTATGTAATGGTATATGTATCGTTCTTAAGTGTAACTAAACATGTTATTTTTCATTCCAACGTAATGACTCATTCCATTAGTCTGTATTCATGCATACCAAACCCTATCTTATAGACTGACATATCATTTAACTTTCCTTTGTTAGGTTTTTTATTTTATTCCTGCCATGATTATTTTCTGAGTTTTGGATTTCCTCTTAATAAGATGGGCATGTTCACTACACTCTATTTTTCGAAAGATTGATTCATTTTTCAAAGTAATCTCACCTGACGGACCTTAAAAGAAAATTTTAAGTTCTTAAATTATTGTAAGTCTATATATTATATATATATGTAGTTTGACAAAACTTGACACGGATAAAATTAATTTTCCATGCACCATTAATTTAGGAATCTAGGTGACTAGACTAATTAAGAATCCAAAGCTACCCCATACGTGCATATAGTTTTATATTGATCAAAACCCCAGTTATTTAAATCTAAAACACATCGGAATCTTATGGGAAAAAACTACTAACCCGGACGATTAAAAATTACGACTGTAATCAGAATTGTTTGAGCATGGTTTCTACATATAGCATCACGTGTTTGAAGTTACAAAACAAGAATATATATGGGGCTCAAAAGCGTTCTTCCTTTTAAATAACAGTAACAAAAGAAACATAAAAAAGGTAACTATGACAAATACTATGCATAAGGCTTCCCCATCATGAACAGGAATATTAGAGCTAGATGAGGTGGTGTGATGTACGCGTATTTATTTTTTTCTTTCGGATCCAAAGCAATATATTCATCTTATTTCTCAATCTATTTTAAAAAATGACATGCAACTAATTAGCATAACATTCACCTTGACACTATTGAAACACTAGCTTGTCTTTTGGTTGATGGATATATAGATAATTAGCTACGTACATTTCTCTAACTATATATTTGTTTTCATAATTCGATACCGAGATCATATGACAGTTACCTTATCGTTGCTCAAATCTCTTATTAATTTTTGGATTACTTTACATTCCATGGTTTAAGGGTTTGGTCAATGCTTACATTAATATGATCACCATGGTTATGTGATGGAGCTTTAAGACCCAAGAAATCCCTTGTCATTCCCTCATTACCCATCACTATATTACCACTCTTGGAATCATGCATCATCATATGACCTTCATGGAGATGATTTCCATGATCATCATCATCTTCTTTCTTCGTATCCAAGATTTGACTAAACGCGTCATCAAAAGTTGACACATCAGCAAAACTATCTTGACCCATCATCATCATCGTCATCATGCTCATGTTCACGGGATGAAGAAAAGATGATGGATGATGGGGTGGGGATGGGGTTGAGGGTCCACCTGCACATGCACCATCTTCAAGCAGACCGCTTGAACCATTTGTACCACAAGTGTTGTTACCAGCTGCTGCAGACACGTGAGCTATGTATTGTTGGTGGTGGGGTCTGAATGATGTTGTACATGGTGCTTGTAGGCTTGTACCCCTGCTTAGATGACTTGTACCCATTTGAGCTGCTTTTTGCAGCAATGCAGTAGCTGACATGTATGCAGATGGTGGTGGATTGTAGGATATTAGAGTGGGCCCACTGACACCATGACATGTATTAGGGCTACAATCTTGATCTTGGGATTGGGTTTGTAGCCATGATGGAAATGGGTTTTCTTCCTTTTTCAAGAAAGATGTATGATGATCAATCGGGTTAAGAAGATGATCACTGAAATGGGCCGGTATTTGAACCGGAATTGTTGTCGGGTCTAATCCAGTGATTGATCGTGCACTCTCTTCTGCTAGTGCATCACAGAATGCTCTATGTGTGATAAAACTATCCCGCCTGTAGGTACATTGTTCAAGGTTAAAATAACCAAAATGAAAGAATACACATGAACAAGAACACTCCAAACACAAAAAAACAAAAACTTTCCTAAAAAAAGAAAAAAACCCATCTTTCCACATGTTCTTCATCCTAAATCACAGACACCCACATATCAAATTTGACTAATTTATTGAAAAAATGTACTTTTAATCAGATGAAGAATCAAAATTGTCAATAAATATAAAAAGAGTTTTCATTTAATATTGGATTTTAACAAGGGTCAAGACTCGAACAACAGTAGGTTTAATTAACCTTAAAAGTCTTCAACATACAACTAAATTGCCAATAAATATGAAAATTGAACATGTGGTTGTACGTAGGGTTCTTTAATGTTTGAATTAATGATAATAATAATAATAATAATAAATGAAGGAATGTTTACCTAGAAAAAAGGGTACCGCAATCGCATTTGTACTCTCTGGTGCCACAAGTTTTGGAATGAGCTTTCCAATCAGATTGAACTGCATACCTCTTTGAACACTTATCACACTTCCACTTCTTTTCACCATGCTTTCTGCAAAAGTGTTTCTTGATTCCAGTTAGATCCCCTAAAGCTCTAGATGCTTCATGATGCACACAGTTCACTTCTGGACACACATACACCTTCTTCCTCACAACTTCATTCTTGTTCCTCTGCTTCAACTTCCATGGAAGATTGTGTCCTCTTCTGTGAAGTTGCAGGTTTTGATCTCTTTGAAATCCTTTGTTGCACATCTCACACACGAACCTATTTGTCGCCATTAATGTCTTGGGTGATAAGGATATCACTTCTGCTTCTGGATCTACAAAACCCACAAATGGTTATATATAATAGACCATAATTTTGTTTCAGTTGTCATTTAATAAATAATAACCATATGTTTTTACAAATTAGAAGTGATGAAGAAAATAAAATCCATCTTCAATTCGTTTCTTAAATTTTGAAAATCAAAGAAACAAGATCTAAGATTTTATAAGTTTTGAACCTGGGTTGCCTGGAAGACTTCTTTTTTTCTTGGTTAGAGGTTGACTTTGACTTGGAGGAGGATGTGCAAAGTAGGGTTGATGATTTGGATAATAATTGCTTCCATTTTCATTTTCTTGATCTACCTTCTCAGAGCAAGAATTAATAGCAATAGTTGTTGTATGAAGATCAGTTGCAGAAGAACTCACATGATCTTCCAGAATCACATTCTGCTTTTTCATCATCTTCTTCACTCTCTGTCTCTCTTGATGATGTATGTATATATACAGTGGAAGTGTATCTATTGATATGACACAAGGCTATGTTGCATCATCATAAAAGGTAAAGATCATGTAGAAGACAAAAGAAGAATTAAACTTGGAAAGAAGCTAAAGAAAAAACAATTTAAGGTTTTTGTTTAAACCTTATAATTTTACATCTTCAAATCTCAACTGTTTTCACAAGATACATTTGGGCTCTAATATTATATATATATATATATGGCATCAACCAAAAAGACAAGGTTTATAAGCACTGTGTGAGCAGCTGTTGTTTCATCAATCTCAAACACATGCAACACAAAACACAACACACACTGGTGTGTGTTTTCTTGATTCTTGGTGTAGAGAGAGAGAGAGAGAGATGTGGATGAAGCTAAAAAGATGAGAGAGTGGGGTTAGGGTTGATATCTGACTTAGAGTACTGTCATTTTATCACTTATGTTTCCCAATCTCTCCCTCTATTTTTCTTTTCCTTTTGCATTTTACTGTTGTAATAATCTTTATTTTTTGCCATAATCTTTATTCCGTTTCACCTTTTTGCTTGGAGTCAAAATTATTTTCAACAAATTTAGATTGGTATAGTGATTAAGTTGCTAGTGCTTAATGCATCCTTTCCCAACTAATTTCTTTTTCATTACTTGCTTCATCTTTAATGTTTGAATGATTAGCAACTCATTGTTAAATTAAAAATTCAATTATTAAAATTATTATGCAACACTAATCAAACTTTTGACGACCAATTGTAGTCTAGCTTCTGTGAAAAGTATATCATTCTCTATAATAAACGGAAAATTTATAAATCAAAATGAAATTGTTTAGGTCATAAAACAAGTTTGGGTTGGTTGTAAAAAAGACTGTTGGGTATTTCAAACTGTTTAAAAGTTATATACTTTACAAGTTCTAGTCGTTTATAACTTGATTTCAATCTATGTGCTACCATGTGTTGGCCGATTAATATGTTTGAACAATTTAGATAATATATGTTACATGCCTGATCTATGTAAAATACACCCAAATTTATCTTGGGTTAATATTTTTATGTTCTTGACACTAATAATTATGGTTTATATTGGTCTTCATCAATTTTAATCTCTTAAAGCGTTTGTTCCAACGGTACGTAGTTGATTCTTATTGTTTCCCGCGTAACAATAGAATATATTGAGGTTGTGTATAGACAAATTGATGAAAAAATACAATTAAAAATATAAAAAAATAAAAACAAATGCAACCCACCAAGATTTAAACATAACATATTTGTAAAAATTATGAGAATTAAAGTGTGTCATTATAAATAATAAAGTACTATCATAATATCTTTTATCTTTTTTGTAAAAATTGTGAGATCAAAAGTGATAGTATAAATAACAAGGTGCTATTGTAATATTTTCACAATGATACGTTTGTATATATAACATAACTTTTAGTAATACACTTTTTTATTTGTATGTTTTTTTAAAATTATGAGATCAAAAGTGATATTATAAATAACATAGCGTTATTGTAACATTTTCACTATGTTGTGATTGTATAAAACAATTTGCTGCTTATATTAACACTCTGTTTCTCATTATTTTTACAAAAAATATAGTTTTTATTTGATCCTACTTCGTTTTCTACAATGGTCAAAATCATACTGGTGACATTTTAGTGTTCTATCTTTAATAGTATAACAAATAAAGCACAATAAATTTATTGTGCGTGGGTAAGAGAGAAGTTTCACAACCAAGAAATTTTGATTTTAAGTTTCGCTATACAAAATAAACTCGTCAATAAAAAAACTAACATTGGTGATTATACATTTATGCCTAAAGTAAGAGTTCAAATTATTGAAGTAATGCAATAACGATTAGATTAAATTAACGCATTTTTTTATTTTTTATTTTTTATTTTTTGATTATACTTCTTCGACCATAACCTTCATAAGTCATATTTGGCAATTTCCCGATATGATGGTTTAAGTTTGAACCTGTGTACTTACCTTTAGGCTTAAGTGTACTTACCTTTAGGCTTAAGTAATTGAATATTCTATAACATATTGAAATCTTTATTTTCACCAGCATACGTATAAACCTCAAAATGAATAGATATGATGCATTAGCTCATTTGATAGAGACTATTGATTATTAAAAGAAAGGTCATGGGTTCTATTCCATAGAAAATGTATTAATTTGGTAATATTTACGAGTAGTGTAAAAAAGATATGATGCATAAACTACCAAAAAAGTACTCCCAACACAACAATGCTTACACATTTAAATATCTTAAATTATTAAAACATTATGTATATAGAGGAAGGCACATTTTAGAAGTCTCTTTTATGAGATTAAAATCATATTTGAGTTTTTTTTTTAAATATTCTAATTTTTCATATATTATTATTTTTTTTTTAAATTACATCATATAATCACATTTATTTTTATTTTTAATACGACTATAATAGATTTTATTTAAAAAACAAAAAAATGCATCATAAATTATTATATATACATACTTGCACCATGAAATATTATATATGTATATGTGTATATATGTATTTTAATATTTTACAAAGTAAATAAAATCTGTACACTCAATTCCATGTTTCACACACCATATCAATGATTTTGGATCTATTATTAAAAAATTGTATGTGTTTTGTCATTTTACGTATGTTTCAAATATTTAATTTTTCAAATGGGATCTCGCTGAACCGGAAAGTTATCAACATGCTTTCCACCTATATCTTAAAAAAACAATTATTTATTATCTTTTTATGAAGATTTAAAATCTAGTGAAATGCACACCAAAGGAGATCAATTGGTGGAATATATGTAGAGTTGGCCGACATATATTCATATTTACAATCTCGGTCATAGAGAAAATAGATTGTGATTTTTGTAACACTGCGTCGTATATCGGTTGGTCTAAATAAAAATTGAATAAGTGTTTATTGGGTTAATGGGTTTTGACTATGTTTTAAACAAACCAGTGTATATAGATGGGTTCTTGATTTTCTTTAACCAAAATCAGTGCCAAACGAATCTCCTCCTCATGACGTACTCTTAACATTTTCTTTAAACAAACCAGTGTATATAGTTCGAGCCGGCTCGTTATACGGCTAAAACTAATGCCTCGAACTAATGGCTGGGCTCGTAGGCTAATTCCAATGATTAGCAATGATTGCAGAAAGCGACGGCTAAAAAGCGCCGGCTAAGCCGACGGTTTGGGAAATT
>WOUH02000045.1:12578140-12588352 GCA_009936405.2 Stevia rebaudiana
ATTATTAGTAACCATTGAGCTATTGAGCAATCATGAGGTCACAGCCGGTGTTTCCGCCGCCGGCCAGGGTGTGACAATTGCATATATATATATTAAGTAATGTTATGAACATTCAAAGCAAATAAATGTTTGACACTTCTGCCACTATAAATTATGTTTTGGGTTTAAAATTATTCGTTAGAAACTTTTTAAATATAAGATCCTTAAATTTAGTTGGAAATTATACAAATTAAAGAAAAGTGAAATTAAAATTCAAATATAGTATACTACGGTTTCGTCTCTGAGAAGTTTCAGTCCACCCTTAGCAGTTTTCTTCTATTACGTTTTAAGTCTTAACAGTGTTCATCATTAAACCTTTTAACAGAAAACTGTTAAGACTTGAAATTTTAGAGACGAAATTGTTAAGAGTTTAAACGCCAGAGACGATTTTTAAGAGTTGAAATGTTATAAACGAAAATTATTAAGACTTTAAACGTTAAGGACAGTTTTCGTAAATTGTGGACTGAAAGTGTTAAGTATTACAAAGCGCGAAAATAAAAAGTACATTTTACTTTTTTAAATATACAAAATAAATACTTAATTAGATAATAACAAATATAAATGATTTAGAAATTTAAATATATTTTATAATTTAAGAAAAAATAAGAAATATAAAAACTTCAAAACATTATAGTGTTGTCATATGATATTATTTAAAATCATTTATTGCAGGTTAGATTATTTTTAAGAGTTCAAAACTGTAAGGGTAGGTACAAGTTATGTCATTAAACAACCTTTTAATGAGATACAACCTTTTTTAATGTACTAATATAAGTTTATTTTATGTATAAACTCTATTGATTTTAGCCACAAATCCACCAAGTCTACCTTTTGCAACAAAAATAAAAATATATATTTCTGTTTGGGTCCAATAAACCTACTGGAAACAGCCCTTAGCCCGGTCCCGTATCCCATTGACAATTCGTAATGGACCATATAGTTGGTCTATATATTTGTGCAACATAGAGTTCACGGGTACTCTAACATCAAAGTAGATGGGCCTACAATATATCATTAATATATTTATATGAGCTGGCTGGGGGGAAATCCACCACCTTCCAATTATTTCATAAATGCCAAAACATGTTTTTTTAACGTATTTCTAAATAATATTATTTTATATTACTCAATGTGAACTGTAAAATGAGTTTTTTTGATTTGATCTTGTTCTCACCTTGAGTATTCTTTTCAAAATTCACAATTTGAGTCTCCCTGTTGTTGCTATCTGATTTGAAGCTAATCAAGTTCTATCAAAATCTGTTAACTTTTTGTTCAATTTAATTCAAAATAATGACTATGCCCCTCTCTCTATATCAATTAAAAATCAAAAGCCTTCTCCAATAACTCCATAGATTAGAAATCAGAAGACATGGGTTCTCCGATCACCAACGGCATCTTTTCCACCATCTCCGTCGTTGTGGCTTCCTTTTCCTCCTCTGCCACCATAACCATCTCGTCGATCGTTTTTTGTAGTACAAGCAAGGGTTCTTTAACAGCGGAGAAAACCCGTCGGAGAGGCAAGGAGTGTGGCAGCGACATGAAGCAACGTCGTTTGGCCGTGGTTTTGCAATTGAATGATTTGACACTGTTGCCGCCGCTGATGTTAGGGTTTGCTAGATCATACTCAATCTGGACCTTATAATAAACTTTACTCTATCAAAATAAGCTTTTGTTTAATCTAGATTTCGTGTAAAATCACAAATCCAACAAAACCCATAGATCATAATTGTATAAAACACAAAGGAATTGGGTATTATGATAAGTTGATACCTCCCCCTAATTCCTGAAATTTGCCCTAATTTTTTGACATCTGTTGTTTTGAAGTCAAAATAGACGACTAACGAGGATGATGGTGGTTTTTCAGAGTTTGTGATGACGAGAAGGTGTTAAACGATGGTCGTTGATGCAGGTGGTCGGTCGATGAAGCTGAAGATGATGGTCGTAGTCAGCGGCAGTTTGTTGGTGCTTGGCGAATGAAGGATAAATTGATGGTGGTGGAATTAACAGGAGGAGGTGATTGTCGATGAGGAGTTGCAATCGAAGGTTTAGGTGGAGATGGTGGTGGTCGATCGCGGTGGTGGTGACGAGGAGAATGAATCGGTATCAGGCACAAGAACTATAATAATAAAATAAGACCACCAAGAATTACAAGGAACAACAATAAAATCAACTCACTCACATTTGGCCATCAAATATCAGGCATCTACATGTGAGTTCCAAAACAACTGAGATTCACAAATCATGAATTAAGTGCTTCAAAATCTATAAATTTATTGGAACACGAAGTCCATCGTAACTCAGTTGTACATCAAGACCTTCGGTTTCCATTAACTTCAACAGACCTTCATTCACTTTCTCATGATCCATTAAATGCATCATACCTTCATAAATCACAACAAACAAATGATTGATGATTAAACTCCATTCATTCCAAACTTTTAAGAAAGCTTGGTATATACTATAGATCTCCATGAAAGAAGAGGAGTCTTTTAGTTATAACAGATCAATTTTTAAAGATATCATGCTTTAATTATATATAGCATGTCAAATGAGTTCAGCTAAAAGATTTAATTAACAATAAACGGGACAAATGAGTCAAGCTGGTCATGTGGGTTGAAAGTCAATGTACATATATTCAAAAGCAAAAAAAAAAAAAATCTGATTATTGTTGTCATAGAGTAATTGCCTTAGAAAATTAGATAGCAACATACTGTACACTCATTCTCTATTCAAGCAATCAACTAATGCTAATTTACATAGACAGTAACAAACTTTAATAATTTTGCACACATAGCAGTTTATTTTAAGAAAAAAGATGACACAACAGTTAATTATTATTATAATAATATTATTATTATTCTCTACATGTCAGCACACAATCGGTAGATCTTGACAATTAATTAAGTGCATCTCCTTTGAAGATCAAAAGTTCAAGTGTTTTTGAGTAAAAGATTCAATGTTTAGGCATGCTAAAAGATGAACAAAAGATAAAACAAAAAATACCTGTGAAAAGGGTTCTTTTTGGCTTAATTTTTCGAACTTCTTCCAAAGCCTGGGTTAAAACCGTAAATTAGAACCAGCATAAACACAAAGAATGATGAAAACACTTGATAGAGAAAATATATAATATATAATACAAATCAAGACCTTTGGGAGTCCAAAATGTGTTGAAGAGGATCGATCTGGCCTCAATGCATCCTAGAAAAAACACAAATATAATATTACAAATTTCAATGTGTAAATGGAAATTAGAGAAGAACCGCAGGTGAGATTAACTTTAATTACCATTATAAGAATGTCACAATCTCTTAAAAGGGGATAAGTCTCATCAGGTATTTCACTAACATCACTGCAACAAAATAAATTCAAATATGAGATGCTTCAAAAACTATTGTGTCATGTCTATGAGTGTGTACAATGAATCATTGATGAAAAAAAAATCAAGGGTTAGATTGATGTAACAAATTTTAATTAAACAGAACCTTGTATACCAAATCATATCATCCCACATGTCTTTCTTCAATTGCTTTATAATTTATGACACTTAACAGTTTTAACTCTAAATAGATTACTCTCAATATTTTTAACATCTTCAGGATGATATATTTTTAGAACTTAAAAATTATATAAAAACAGCATTTCACTCTCTTTAATTTGTACACACACACACTCATTTTACCTGATGTAACATACTTTGCCAAAGCGAAAGCCCAATGAACGGTAATTACGACCATGCCACACTGGTAGTGGAGTAAACTGATGAAAACAAAACACTTGATTATGATTTTGAATAGTTAATTAAGAGATAGTTTATCTGAATGTCTAGATAATGGATGAGTTTGAAGTTTGAGTATGATTATGTTTCCCATGTTATCATTTAAGAGAAATATCGAAAAAAATATAATAAATAATATTGGCCTCTTTTAATGATAAATAATATTGGCCTCTTTCAATGGACAGGTCCTTCTTTTTACATGATAAAGTTGCTAAACTTATAAAGCCAGTTTTGATTTCTATAAGTTAAGGAATTCAATTATACAAACAAAAAATCAAAGGACTTGTGTGCAAATTCAGCGAAGGGCAGTAGGTAATTTTTAGACATTTTCCCTAAATATCTTATAATCAAACTATCATGAATCTGGGTAAGAAAGCTTAAAAGAATCATCTAAAAAAATATCAAGAAAGTGATTCTGAACCTTAAGATCATGTACAATGAACGGTTTTTCATGTATGATATCAAATTGCAACTCCGAGACTGCAGCTCCAGGTGTGACAACACTTGTGTCTACTAAATAATAATGTGTTTTCTTCATCACCTGAAATCAGTTTATAAAATGGCAACTTATTTTCATTATCTTTATAATGAGTTCATTATTTTAAAATCTAAGATTCTATTAGAAAATTTTTCACCTCAAAATCACGCTCGGCTACATATATAGGAATATGTGGTTGAACATTGTTTGTCCAGTCACGAAGGTCATCCAAACCTAAAAAGTATACCAACCAACATCAGGGGCATATGTGTAATTAACTAGCTTCAGTTTGCAAAATCATGAAGATGATAATGTAAAATTAATTAAAAAAATTTTATTAACAGTGAGACCTCCAATTGCATCAGCATGAGAATGAGTTATTACAACCGCATCTATTGTTCTTATCCTAAAAAAAATAAAATTCATGAGTTTAGATAGTTTTCGGTATTCTTATACCAAAGATATATAGAAAAGATGAGTGAAAAGATTATTACCCATAAGTTGGGAACCAACGGAGGGCACTTTGGTAGAAGAACCTGTAGCATGAAAAAATAAAATGTATCTGGTCAATTCAATAAAAAATTATTGTTTAAGAAACAGGTGAAATGGTTTAACAGTCACCAATAGCATACTTACGTGTTTTATGACCTCCTAAGGTGCTTAATCATGACAAAATCAGATCATTACTTTAGTAGTTTCTGCAATCTTATTTATAGAATTATTATTTTTATCTGACCCGTTTTAAAATACGTCTGTTCACTAATCCCTTAACCCAACCTGCGTATTTTGCCATTTATATCTAAATCATGTCTACTAATGAGATTAGAAAAAAAAACAGCTTTTGCACTGCGGAGACACGAATTTTTTTTATATATTTTATCATTTCATTACATATGGACAATCCTTGATGAAAGCAGATTTTACATACTTGCCAGCATCTATAAGAATGTTACATATGCCAGAAGATGTTGGAAAACGAATAAGGATGCTTGTATTAAGTCTCCTATTCTTATTTCCAGGTTCCACAGCTTTTGAGCAAACCTAAAAAAACATCGAGTTACTTGCATTGGAAAAAAAACAAAAAAACACAAAAAGAAATATAATCTTTAACATCTTGCTAAATGAGTTAATGTAGTTTAATAATTACCGTGCATTTCTTTATGGGATCGGTAAGACAGCTCACCCGTGGAATTCCTTCACTGGTTCCTGTCCCCATAAATATGATTTCTGGTTGCTCAAGAGATATTTGATCTCCTTTTTGTACACCTTCAAGAGATTTAAAAGTTTACACTTTACACTAACATTAAATAATTTAGCATACAATCAGAAAGAAATAAAAAACAGAATTTGCACACAAGAACAATATTTATAGGAGGTATTTGAATTAGACATTGACAGTTTGAACAACCAATCCTGATTAGCAGTTTGAATAAGCAATCCCAAACACCTCATTAGGATCAAAATAGTCATATCTGGAAAGAGTTCTCATACGTATACAGAGTGACATTATGCATCCCTAAGTTTAAGCATCTAATTATCTTAACATGATCATTGAAGTAGCAATTAATATTTTGTATACACACATCCCAACATCCCTACAATCGATAGGTAGCACATACACACATACAGTCAATTTAAGAATACCCAAATCATGGATCATTTTCGATAAATACGAACAAAATTAAACAGCAACTTTCAAGGGAATTAAAGTTAAACTCACTTGAAATCGACTGTGGAGAAGCATTTGAAAGAATGGGGCTGAATTGAGGGGGAAAGCGGGAGCTCCCATACCTGGATACTGAAACCGTAAATGGGTTGTTTTTTGAGAAAGATAGGTGTCGGGTCAGGCAAGCTAAACGGGTCAGGTAGGTAGGAGAAGGGCGAACCGCTCCATGTGTTAAGATCATTTGAGACCCGGACCCGACAGTCGCAGTGAGTGAGCAATGACGATGACGACACTTGTACCACTTGCTCAAGAAAACGAAAACCTTTTGGCTGGTAATTTTATTTTGGGAACCAAACGATCAATATCTTTTCTGTTGTTCAAAGTTTCGTTTCCACCCTTCAACTTACGTGAAAACTCCAAATCCACCCGTAAGTATAAATTATAAGTGAAAACATACAATTGAGTCAAAACCATAGATGAAGTACATTGCCGGAATCGGAGATTAGCTACTCATCAACAACGAATACTTTGGCCGTGAGGTAATTAAGAAATAAATATGCTCGAAATTAAGGTTACCACAATCACAAATCATAACACAATAGGTGTAAGTCATAAGTCAACCAAGCAAGCTCTCATTAGCCCGAGAGAAAATTGATTACAATATACAACACATAACTCGGGTATATATAAGACTTTGAAACTTGAGTCACACGTCTCCTACTTCTAATCAAATTGCTACCCTATAAACTTGGGAAATAACAAACAATTAATAAATTAATTACAACTCCTAACAAATAGGGAAATGACCTATTTGTCGACTCCTACTCCAACATCACCGGCTTGTAGCTTTGGTTAGGAAAATATCTCCAACAATAGTGAGCTATCCAATTAACTTATTATCTAGCCAAATACAAATCAATTTAGACCTAAAGGGAGCTTATTTAATAACCAAGCTCGAGCTTAAGTATCATATGTAGAGTTTTGTAATGAGCTTGATTACGTTTGCCAAAACCAAACAAGCGTTTTATTGATATAAATCCAATTTTTTTACTATAACAGATAGATAATTACATAAAATATTGTTATATATGCAATTATGATAAAAAAAAACTTTACAATGGTTTCGGTATAGGTATAAGTAACGAATGATAGTCAAGCTCAAATTTTACCAACGACAAATGATCTCAAACTCATAGTTAGCTCCTTTACCTCACCAATGACAAAACATAATAGATGTGAGCATTATGAAATATGAATGCTCAAACTTAGCGTACAGCCTAAAGAAAAATGCACTAAAAATCTTTGAAACTCAAACTCTCAATTATTTGGTGCATAAACGCCAATTCATATAAAAATATTTTGGTTAAGCTAACACCATATTCAATATTGACAACCTTTTAAGCGCGTAAGTAACTGTTATGTGTTTTATCATTTGAGTTGTCTTTGTGAGTTTCGACTTCTATTATACTATTTTTCACCCATTTAAACATCACAAGTGACGGATTTTTCTTGCAAATTATTTTATTAGACTTAATGTCGCAAATGCTTCATTGATATGTAGTAAATACATTTTGCTTTTAGTAACTGCATGTAAAATTCAATCCAAACATAGTAACTGGATACACAACATGATTAAACAAAGTTGTTAAGCCTCAAAACATAGTTCAAATAGACCATAATCACACCAATGCTATAACAATTCAAAGTTTAAACAGGTTCAAGTCTTTCAACCAAACGGTTACAAATCCACAGAAACTCTGACCCCGGTTAGTTTAGTAACGGTACTTAGTGGAGTAATCTTTGGGAGCAATGACCAACCCACGACCCTTTCGGGCCCCACGGTAGACAGTTTCAACAATGTCTATGAACTCTTGTTTGTCCTTCATAGCCCAGTTGATCTTATTGTTGTTACCAGTACCAAGATCAATCATGATATGTTTGTTCCTGAAAAAGAACATCACGGTTGACGGGTCGTAAAGTTCATACATTGTATTGAAGTCGGGTATTTCTGTGATGTCCACCAAGTATATTACAGCAAAGTTTTTAATTGTCTCTGCAACTGATGCAAGCACTTCATCCATCTACAGAAAAAAAAAATTTAAATTGATACAATGGATCAACATCCGAAAAAACTGCATAATGAGTTGCACAGATAAAATTTTAAAGTTTATGAAATGATTAGCATTACTCCTGTGTAAAAAGCTTATAACAAATTAATAATCCAATCTTTGATTGCCATTTGTCACGAAGTATAGTTCCATTACTTAAACGTAACACCAGAAATGTTTACTACAAGCTATCAAGATGACGGCTCTGTAAATAAAAATCTATTCTTAAACTAACTACAATCAACAGCACCCCCAAATTGCAATACACTCTTTAGACTATCTTCCATAATAAAAATCTAATTTTGCAGTCTGCAGAAGGATATTTTCCTTCCATACAGACATGACTTTATCACTGATATATGATATATACCAGAGCCGGCCCAACAGCTATAAGCCCAAGGCAGCTGCCTTGGGCCCCCAATCTACCTAGGGCCCCATATTTTAAAAAAAAAATCCGTTATATATGTATATCTGTTACTGGGCTGATTGCTATCTATCACAGTGGGCTTAAAGAAAAGAACGGCTGATTGTTTTTTCATTAACAAAACATTAAAACAATTAGGGAAAGATGGGCGACGATCGATTCATCGGGAATAAAGAAAATAACAGCGACGATCGTGATTGGTCTCCATGGACGGTCGACGACAGCGAAGGGCGGCAGTAGGCTACTGGTAGCACCTCCAGCCTCGCACGCAACGGCTCAACGAAACCCTAGCGTCTAGCTCCGCTCCTCTAGGATCAACAGTAATCTTATTCTTAGATTTTGCCTCTTTCTAATTCTTATAAAATGCTCCTCAATTCCCACGATTCCTTAATCATTACACACATCACGTTATCAGATTTCGTGATTTACATAGGCTACGGTTCTTACTTCATAATCTCATATTGATATTGATTTTCATTTTTCAATTTGGCTACTGGAAGTCGTTGTTGGATGGTGCTGGGGTACTGGCTGACTCGTTGTTACTGCCCTTTGCAGAATCACATGCTCTTATGTTAATCTGTTGTTGTTCATTTGTTGCTTCTCGACCCTTTTGTTTATTTGTTGCTGTTCATCTGTTGCTAGTCATATGAGGTTTGTTTCTCATAAATAATATCATAATCTTATTTAATATCTCTTGATATTATTTGGATTAGCATTTAGCAAAGTTAATTGATTAGTTTAGTTTATTTGATTATTGATTATTATTTGAATTTGCAAGTTAATTGATTAGTTGATCACTATAAACTTTGGCTGATTACTTGATTTGAATATTGATTAAGAATGAGGGCTTTGAACGGTAACTTTTAGAAAAGGGCCCTAAATTTTCATTTCGCCTAGGGCCACCAAAAGTGTTGAGACCGCCCTGATATATACCATTAATCCTTAAAACTTTTGGAATCTAAACATCGATTGTACAACTGATCAAGATTAAAGTATTAAGTATATACATCCTCGAATTCATCAGGGACATAGAAATCGATAACAAGCCAAAGTCCAAGCAAAATCAGGTAAAAAACAAAACAACGCAATGATTTTGACGGACGAAAAACAGGAATTGAAGAATAAGATATGAGAATCTAGGGTTTTACCTGCATACAAGTTTCGTCCCAATCATGGCCGAAGCGGATAACGACGAGACGCTCCTCCTCGGCGAGAATCGCCTGATCGACGGCCCAACCGGAGTGCAAGTGCGGTAGCAGGTACGACATCTCCTCTCTCGTTCTTTCCACAAACTATAACTCAACCTCACACACGGGCTTTAAGCGATTAGATTCCGAAAATAGTAACGCTCGCCTGTATTTTTATTTTTTCTAACAGCAAGTTTTTATTTTTTACCATCATATCTTATTGTAACGGAGTCATCTTTCAGCCAAACCGTCCCGTTTATAATTAGGTTTACTGGTTTCGTCCTGCCTTGGACTCGTCAGGAGAGCGGCCCCAGCCCTCGACCAGTGTTACGCCGGCGGTGCAAGTACCCAGCAGGGGCGGTCCGGGCGGAGGATAGTGGAGTTCGGGCAGGGCGACCGCCCCTGCTCCGTTTTTCTCCGTAAGTATGTATTTGGTACCCGTAATTCAAAAAAAATTATATGTATGGTCTCGCCCCTTCCGTAAAAAAAATTTGAGGTTAGTTTCGCCACGGCTCCAAAATATTTTATATTTATT
>WOUH02000045.1:12588452-12618857 GCA_009936405.2 Stevia rebaudiana
ACATCAAAAACAATGTAATCTTGATTAATTAATCTATGAAACATATTATTATTAACCATCGAGCTATTGAACAATCACGAGGTCACGGCCGGTGTTTCCGCCGCCGGCCAAGGTGTGACAGTAATTAATTAATAATCATGAAATAAATCTACAATGGGATTTAAAATACCGCGGCGTCTATCTTCTTCGCCCGCAACCAGCTAGGGTTTTATTTTCGTTTTTTACCTCCATCAAATCACGAACATCAAAACCCAAATTCGAACCTGATTTCGTATACTCGTACTTACAGCACAACAATCGAAAGATCTTCATCATTGTTCCTCAGGTTGTTACCGTTGTAATACTATTCAACAAATTCGAAACCCTAAAGTTTAGAGCTTAGAAAAAACAACACTTTTTCGTTTGCAGGTCTTTTCTACAGGTAGGATACAAAGAAAAAGGAGACATTGTTATTTATTTACCAGCAAATGGATGGACCATTTGTTAACGCCGAAGAGGAGCAAATACAGTTTGACAATACAAATCAAAATCATGAAGAATACGATGATAACGTAGATGATAGTGGTGGAGGCAGTGGAATAAGACATTCAATCAATGACAATAGTCGTGATTCTTCAGCAGGGTTAGTTTGTTGTTGTATAGTTTGTGTATAGGGTTTAGAAATATTTGTCTGTTTAGTGTTGTAGTTTAGTTTAGTATATTGTATATACATGTGTTTTTTGGTTTCAAAGGTGGGAGAGATAGTAGTATGTTTGGTCACTCTGTTTTTATCTGGTGTTCATCCAAGACATGTAAAAAAGATGAAGATTTTGTTATGAGTTTGAAAAGTAATATGTGAATTTTCTTTTGTGATAGAAAACTTTTTGTTGGAGGCATTGCTTGGGAGACATCTGAAGGTATGTTAACCAACTTAATTTCTTGATCATACTCGATTGTTTTTATTAAATATTAAATGAAAGTTTAGTTGCTAGAATGTGTAATTTTTAACAAGGATATGAAAGAATGCACCTTGTCATAGTGAAGAATCGAAAAATCGAAATGATTTATCTAAACACATGCTATAACATAAACCGTATGCTCAACAGTGAACATGATAAATCGAAATTGCAGGTCATGTTTTCTGTTCATAAGTATTAAGTCTTATGTTTTCTTTATTGTTTCTAGAGTCTTTCAGCAATTACTTCAGCAACTATGGAGAATTAACAGATTCTGTTATAATGATGGATAAGATTACCGGTCGACCACGTGGATTTGGATTTGTAACTTTTGCTAATTCAGCCGATGCTGATAAAGTCTTGGAGCAAGATCATGTCATAGATGGCAGACCAGTAAGACACACATTTATAATATTATTGTATGAAATGACCCACATGCATGTTTTATGTCTATTAGTGTACGAAGTATGATAATACTAAAAATATACCTTTAAATTAAAGGGACAATGTTGTGTAGGCCAACAAAGTATCTCTTTTTTCTTCATCATGGTCATACATATATGTAAATATGTACCTGATTGGCTTTTACAACAGTTTCAACATTTGAGTAAGAATTGCTATAAATGATTAAAGATACATATTTGAGTGGTTTATACAAGAGTTTGATTTTTTTGGTGGCTGTATATAAAAAAGCTGTAAACTTGGGTGATCATTTATCAAAGTATTAACTTCATACTTGAACATAACAATTTAGCCGGTTACAAGCTTTTAAAAACACTTTGTACAGACTTTTGAGTATGCTATGTTTCATTTTAAAGTTTTTTTTATTAGTTTTAGGTAAAGTAAGAATAAAAAAAATCCCATTTTTAGACCAATCAGTTACAATTCCTGCTTTGATCTGACTTGTATTCATTAATCAGTTTTTATATTTTTTAATGCGATATAAATTTAGGTTGAAGTGAAGAGGACAGTTCCCAGAGAGAATGCGCAGGGTAGTAGAGGCGTATCAAGAACAAAGAAAATATTTGTTGGTGGTATACCGTTGACTTTAACAGAAGGTAGCAGACCATATAATTTATATCTATTTAAATAATGGAGTGGTGGCAATAAAGTTTGTAACTTCATTGTGCAGATGATTTAAGGGAGTATTTCTCCAATTATGGTGATATAATTGAGCATCAAATTATGTTAGATCATGTTACGGGTCGATCGCGAGGTTTTGGCTTTGTTACTTTTGATAGTGAAGAAGCTGTGGATAAGATACTTGCTGATGGTCAGATACATGAACTTGGAGGCAAACAAGTTAGTAATTATTCCACTTATTTCTATAAAATAGTTTTTTATTTGTTTTAAAATAATTGGGCAAGCTGCATTATAGGAATAAAGCTTACACTTCTTATAGATTTTAGCAGTCAACTTAAGTTAGGTGTGAATAAGAACCATTATACACTTTATTACTCATTTTTAGCAACAAAGTTATATTTATTATTGATTATACCTACGAATGAATGATGTGGTCAACTGGTCAGGTCATTTAATTGCTTATTTTTAATTACTGCTGCTGATATGGCATATTATTTGTCATTTTTTTGTGTATTTTACATGTCACCATATGTTTGTTTAAACACTTGATACTTAATGTTCTTGTTTATAGCAAACAACTTAAATTTGGGGTGAATTAATTTAAAGTTGGTTGCTAAAATAAAAAAAAGGTCTGAAGGTCTTGTAATCGGCCCAATTTAACTTTGTATGTTACGGAAATATAAAAGTTAATAAAATGTGATTTATTTTTAGGTGGAGATAAAGAGGGCTGAACCAAAAAGAGGTGGTGATTTCTCATATGACAACCGGTCACGTTATGGTGGTGGTTCGGGTTCCAAGTCATACGGTGGTGGTTTTGGTAGGGGTTCAGGTTATGGCGGTGGTTATGGTGGAAAAGCTGATAGAACGTATGATGATTATGGTAGTGGGTATGCTGGTTATGACGGTTATGGAGGAGGTGGCTACGGAGGCGGTTCTGCGGGTTTCTACGGTGGTTATGGTGGATACGGGTACGGGTATGGGTTTGGTGGACCCATGTATGGTGGTGCTGGATATGCAGCTGCTGCTGGATATGGTGGTTATGGTGGAGCTGGTATGTATGGTGGAGGTCGGGGTTTTGGAAGTGGTAGTGGTGGAGGTGGCGGTGATGGTTATGGTGGTAAAGGGTTTGGTGGAGGTGGATATGGGTATGGGTATGGATATGATGGTAGTAAAGGGTATGATAACACCAATGGCGGCAGCAGTGGTGGCGGTGGTGGTGGTGGAGGAAGGTATCATCCATATAGAAAATGAGATGATGTGATAAAGGATTAATAGCAAATGACGTCAGATTTGGACTTTGTAGTTTCTGTTATTCGTTATCTTATGTGCATTTATCTTGAATTGTATTTTTCTGTTAGAAACTTAGAAATTGTAATTTACGGAAGTGGGAGCATCGTGGTTTGTCCCCTTTATATTTTCTGGAAGTCATATCTAATCTATGGTGAAATGTGGGCCTGATTTAACTAGTAATGAGCCCAATAAACTTAGTCAGATACGCACGTCTGCCTCGTTTAGTGAGCCCATTAGGCCCTGGTTATCTGTCTTCTATGAAATTGCAAAAGAACAAAACATCAAATGTCGAGTACCAATTACAATTGAATTTTTTTTTCTTTCCTTTTTTTTTTGTAGAAATAAACTTATTGCATGAGATGCACACATGCATACCACATCACTCAACACGTTTATACATATCCTTTCTGAAAATTCTAAAATTGATCGTTTTTTTAAGACGTCATGATTCATGACTGAGTTATAACACTAAAAAAGTCACACTCAAAGATTTTGGTGTTATGAAAATAATGGATACCTATGATTATGACGTGATCCATAGTCCATAGATGAGTCGAGTATTTCAGCAAAAAGGTTAAATGTGAGTTTCGCGAAAGGTTACATGCTGGTAGAGTTGCAGCCCATTTTCGTTAATCTGATTTGAACCTGAAATGAAACGTTTTATATGTTAAACGAGTCTGTCATGACATGCTTTGTTTAAGTCAAAGGTTCTTTTTAACTATTTATATATCTAAAACTAGAGCTCATTTAAGAAAGTTGAGTTTTTAGTGAGATAAAGGAACCTTAGAATATGCGGTGCGTCTGAGTGAGTGTACGCTTGAGCGGGTATGTCACGCAGGAAAAGAGAGTGAATCACCCCAGGTGAGTGGAAAGGTAAAAATGCCTAGGTGAGTGGGTGGAGGCGTGAAGGTGGGTGATCATTATGCAATCATTGATTTAAAAAAAACTAATAAATAATAATAATAATAATAAAACGTCTAACAAAAATAAACAATAATATAAAAAACATCACATTAAATATATAAAATAAAAATTAAACATTGCATTAAAAATACAAATTAAAATAACATGCGGTGCTTCCCCAAACGGTTAATTAAATCTGCTTTGAGATTCATATGTATTTCGTTACTATGAACCATTTAACGGTTTGTTTGTCTTTCTTCGTTGGTAATCTCCATATTCTCGACTTGATCAGGATCATCATCTTCTATGTATACGCAAATGACGTGCCCCTTATCTTCTATGATCATATTGTGTAAAATCAGACATGTGTACATTGTCGTGCGAATTCTCTTTGATTTCCAAGAACGTGCCGGATTCTTAATGATATGTCATCTTTTTTTAGCACGCCAAATGCACGTTCGATGTCTTTCCTCGCTAATTCTTGTCGTATTTGGAAATGGCGACGTTTTTCATCAACTTGTCGCGCGTTAAAGGATTTTATGGTAGAGTACGTCGGATTAATGCCGTCAGCTAGATAATAACCGTATTTGTACGTATTGTCGTTATATATAAACTGTTGTCCACGGGCAACGCCCTCAACAAGGTCGTTGAAAATATGTGACTGATCTAAAACGTTGATATCGTTGTTCGATCCAGCAACACCAAAAAACGCATGCCATATCCAAATATCTTGCGAGGCAACTGCTTCTAACATAATGTTTGGATTTGGATGATCGCCTCGTTGAAAGTGACCTTGCCATGCTGTTGGGCAATTTTCCCATTCTCATTGTGTGCAATCTATATTTCCAAGCATGCCGGGAAACCCGTGGTATTCTTCATGATGCGTTTGTAGTAGTTGAATGTCATACCAATTTGGTTTTCTCAAGTACTTATCCCGGTAATATTCGATCACACCTTCATTTACAATTAAATAAATGCGAATATAACTTCATAAAAAAAATTTATATATATTTTTTTAAAAAGTAATTTGTATGCCTTCAGAAAATTTGTATATACTCTCAAGTGTGGTTCTTTCAGACATTTGTCAATATTCGTCCCATGAGTCACTACAGGTGTCGTCTCTTAATTGTCGCTTATCGACTGTACATTCTTGAATACAAGAAAATCTCAGTTTCCTTCTTCCGTCGTACCTTCTTCGAAAAAATTCATATTTTTACTCAAAGTCTAAAGATATTCTCGTGAAAAGATACTTGCTCATCCTAAAACGACGTTCAAAAATGTCATCTCCATATTTTGGATCTTGGCCAAAATAATCTGCAACTAGTTGATCGTGAGCAGAAATACGATCCCGGTTTAATGTTGCCCTTTTACATGGGGCGGTGTTTTTTGAATAGGCATAATGCCCACGTTTGACCATGCGGGGCGGTGTAGCGGGCTTGATGAGGGGCGTGGTTAGGCCACTCACCCGACACACCGACGGTCTTAGTCTAAAAGAGTAAAGGTAGAACTATAATTAAGTTTTTTTATTACTTCTTGCCAGAATCTGAATTTGAACCTAGTTTTACTCTAAAAGTGCTTTGCCTCTTACGATAGATAGATAAATACTATAAATTTAGTGTTTAGAAATATTAAAATATGTTATTACAAAATTTAAAAATTATGTATTTCAAAATCCAAGTTAAAGGATATATAGAACCACTCCTTTCTAACTCAAGAATAGTAAAACAACTAAAAATACCAATTTGGAAGGCATATAACTCTAGTTACACATCAGTTTGATGATAACCAAAAACAGATCATTATCTCAAACTCAAAGGGAACAACAAACAACATTGTCCCAAAAACGGAAATCAAGTAGCAAATGAAAACCAACTCTACGAACTATTACATAAAATATTTACATTGATTTTCTAAAAGATGAGAGAATATTAAGTATAAATAGACCATATCAGTCTGCCATAAAGATACTCACAACTTAGTTTAGTTAAAGAAACACTCATATCCCACATTATTCTCATCATTAACCTTGATTATATCTTTTTTACTATAATTCATGAAATCACCCCAAAATATGATCTCAAACATATTCAAGATGCAGGCTTCATGACTTTTCTTTGACTTTTTGGTCCAAAAGTATTCTTTGATGTAAAATTTCCCTTATAAGAACACCCACCACTGAAAACCAGATCTTCAACATTAATCATATACACATTTTCTGGTCCAGGTGTACTAAAATCAGCCGGGTTTTGATTAATTGTGCAAATCTCAGTTCTTAACGAGTCAAACCTCGGTCCAAACGCTCTGTTGACCAAATTATTTTGACTTTGACTTTCACTTGCATGCCACGGAAGAGGAAAAACATAAGAATCCTCTGGTCTACATCTTACTGAAGCTAATGGTGTACCCCTTGACTTTTCTTGTGGTTTGTGATAACCTTGTTGACCATGACTAGAAGTCAACTTAACATTTTGACCTGTTTGAAACACATTAAAAAATGAACCTCCAATTGGATTAACAACAGGGTTTGTTCTTTCAGCCGCGGTTGAGCTGCAATTACTATAACAAATTGAAATCGGTTGCGGTTTTGGTTTTGTTATAAACGGTTGACTGGTCAAACTGAATGGTTGACTTGACTTCCCTGCATCCATTAGGCTTAACAATTGCATCGCGGGTATGGTTTCGTTTGAATATGAAGAATCAAACGAGCACATACGGTTTGAATTTAAATCTGATCGTTCAAAATTGTTATGTTCTTCAACAACATTCGGGGCCACAAGATTCAGATCCAAATCCATCATGTTTTTCCCTTTATCTTTTTCCGAGTATTTTGCATATGTTTGACCAAATTGCATGTTAGCTGCTTCATTTTGATTTCCACCATTGTTGTACTTGTTAAAAGCTTCAAGTACCTGCATATTAGTGGGATTATAAAACTGGGCCTGGGATTGGGCTTGGGCTTGGGCCTGGGCTTTTCTATTATTTCCATTAGATGCATAATGATAATGTGACTCATAATGTCTCTGAGATCTAGAATCTGGAATCCAAACACCATGTAACGGTTTTTTCTGATTCATTGTAAAGGAAGAAACTTGATCTTGATGAAAGAAGCTGCCAGCTGGATTTCTCATGGGACCCACATTCTCACACGTGGCAACCGAAGATGAAGGTCTTATCATGTTGAGATATTCGCGATGCGATGATGTCATTCCTTCATTCATGGTAAGTTTATTAAAACCAGATATCATTCCGTTATTAGCTTCATATAAGTTCCTCTCGTATTGATTTTTAGCCAAAAGTTCAATAACTTCATGTTCATCTGATCTCCCAATTGAAAGCATTTTATCTTGTTTTTGATTATTATTATTATTATTATTATTATTATTATTATTATTATTATTATTATTATTATGCCTTGTAAATTCTGAGTACCCTTTAACTCCAATGTTCCTCTTATATGGATCAGAAAAATCCTACAAATCAGTAAGAAACACTTCAATAATATGAAACAACATATCATTGAAGAAATTAATCATGTTAACGGAAAAATTAAATACAAAAATTACCAATTTCTGATGTCCAGAGCAACTCCCATATGGAAGCTGTGTATAAAACCGTTTCTCAATAACCGATCTTTCTTTCAATCTTGAATCTGATTGGATCATATGTGGAAAATTAGTTGATTCGCCTAAGAAAAAACTCGACTTTCTACTATAATCTTGGTTGGGAGGTTGATTCATAATGGACGGTTGAGATTGAATGTGGGATTGTTTGTCATAATTTAGGGAAAGATCAAGCCCTAACTCCGCGTGTGACCGACTATTATCCTTAATCATCCTTGAATCCTCTACAAAAAAGTTACTTTTAATAGTATTGCATGTTGTCTTCTTTGATGAGTTGACTTTTTTGTCTGACTTTGGTGGATTCATGAAGTTAGAGTAGGGTTCTGATCCTCTGCTTTTAGACACACTGTAAGAAGGTGGAACTCGATTGTCTGGTCTTCCAATATCACTGAATATTGATCGCCATGCTGTCACTGCATCACTATTAACCTTACCAAGAATCGAATTCCTTTGAGTCGCGTGTTTATTCCACTCAAATCTATTAATATCTTCTCCAAATTCATGAGCTCCTGGATTTCTAGAATGTTCCACCACATTGGTTTTTGCAATTACATCCTCCTTAAAAGGTTTTGACTTTCTATGATCATGATGATAATCATGATTATGGTCATGGTCATGATGATGATGATCATGCAGCATTTTTCTTTTAATTTGAGAAGAAGGTGCAATCAATGAAGATGATTTTTCCTTTTTCTGTTGCTGGATTTCAGTATTTTTACAGAGTAATTCCTTCAATAAACGAACTTTTCGAGCCTTTCGTTTTGGAAGTCCATTTTGGTTATTATCATTCTGTTGACCGGATTCGATAGGTTGACTTATGGTCAGGTCAACTATGCTCGTGTTTTCGGAATTTTCAAGATCCTTTAATTCACTGCTCTCTTTTTTACCAGCATTAATGTCAACGGTACAGCATTTAGTTAATTCTTGAGAAAACTTGACTTTAGCAGGAATTTCTTGAGAAATTTTGACTTTAGCAGGGATTTCTTGAAAAGTTTGACTTTCATCAGCTCCTAAAGCAGCAAGAATGGTTGCATCATCGTTCATACTATCAACAGATTTACTTCCTAAAGGATAGATGATGACTCATTATTTATTTGCGGAAAAAAAAACAAATTTTTATCTTAGATAATTGATACTCATTCAAATGTGAAAAAAAAATATTAATAATAAAAAAATTAAAAAAATATCGAATTACCTGAAGTGCCCTCACCAAAAGGCAGCACTGAAACTCCTTTAATATCTTGTGGATGACATGAACTTGCAGGTGGGAACACACACTGATCACACACAGAGATTAATGTGATCTCATTTAAATCATTTTTAGTTTCACTTTTCTGCAAACACTTTTCACAAAGCCAGTATCTAAATTTTGGGATGTCCATTGGCGGGAGTTCTTTAGTAAATGGTAGCAAATTGCTGCCACTTTCACGCATTCCAGCAACATAACCGCTGAGTTGACCAAAATAAAGATGGTCAAAGTGTCAAACAAGTTAGCATGAATGTTAATCATGTGACTGTTGAATTGTAACCATAAACAAGCCAACAAGAAGGTTAATTATTTGACTGTACGTTGGATTGTAATCATAAACACATTAAAATGAAGGTTAATTATTTGACTGTACGTTGGATTGTAATCATAAACACATTAAAATGAAGGTTAATTATGCAACTGTTGAAAATGAAACCATAAACAGGTTGGATTAAATCTTTTTTATTTAAAAAAAAAAAAAAATTTTTGGAGACATTATGCATAATACCCTTGTAGCTTTGAATATTCCAATTCAAATTTATAAAAATTTCCACTAGAGAAAAACCTCACTCCAGACGGATATATGCAATTAATAACAAAGATTGGCCTAATTTGATTATCACATTAATCAACTATTAACATACTTAATAACATGTAACGGTGATTAAAATAGTAAAACTTACCGTATAGAAAAATGCGTACACTTTGAGGTATCCTCCTTCTTCATAATGCCAAGTTTGATACATAACGAATCAATCTTAACGGTTGAGTGACCGGAGTTTAATACGGGGACAATGCCCCTCTCATCATTGGCATTCATACTTAAATATTACTGTGACAAGAGAGTACCGCGTGTGAATAATTAAAATCTCAAGAAAAATTGTAATAGCTCAAGGAATAATATAAGACCGTATACGTTTAATTTAAGTTTGATAATGCATGCAAAAAATAATTCACACAAGTAAATAAAAGAGCAATGCATACATTAAACTGTGGTTAAATTGGAAAGTAAAACATGCTTACAACTCAATTTAACCATGGTCACTTATATCTTAAATCTTAAATCTTAAATCTTAAATAATAAATACTAACAGACATATAGAACAAACTGCACTGATAAAAAATTCGAACGTATACAATAGCAAGTAACATGAATGTTGGAACACTAGAAGTCAATAAACCAAATTAAAATTTCTAACATTTGCATCCCTACCATAGAACAATCAAGAAACATCAAGAACACATAACTTTAACACTATAATGACATGATTATGTATTAATATAATAGTTTGACTAGAGGCTTCAGACCACAAACAAATACACAATCTTGACATAAATCGAGTTAGACTAAGATTGTATATAGCAACAAATTAAAATACATGCATATGCAGACCAAAACTTCTAACACAACATTAATGCAGAAAGTAACAGTAAATAAAGCTGAAGGAAAATCAATTATGGGTTGAACTTAATAGCTGTCACATACATACAATGATAAAAACAAAGAAATAGAAAAACCATAAAAAGTAAAAACTACTGAACTACTGCCAGTAGAACACTGTGCATACATATTTTGGAACGCTATTGAGTCAAAACAAACCAAAGACTTATCACTGTAATTTTGGTTATATCAGTTAGTCAGTTTAACAAACAAATTGAGCAATTTAAAAAATATATATATATAATACTATTTTTCAATAGAGATCGATAGGATAAGACAGTAAGCTAAAGTTAATACGTATCTTCAAGCATTAATGACAGCTAAATACAGTCAATAAACATCACACAGGTAGAAAAACGCATCAAGTCAACCCATCAATTAGGGTTTTCATTCCCCTCGCCGCTCCGATTTAAAGTAAATAAAAATGATAAAGCTTTTACGGTTCTCGAGAAAACCCAAATCAAATTCATCAGATTTATCCCAAATTCACATCTACCACCCCGATTTGCCCACACATATACAAATAGACAATAATTTTAAGTTGATAATATCGCTCGAATTCATAAGCTTAGCTGTTCATTCAAGAAATAGCATGATATAGAGCGCATATTGAAAACCCAGAAAGGATATAAACTTACTGCAACAAAATCGAACATCAAAATCATATAAACAGACAGAATTGAAAGATTACAAGATAATGAGCTCAGATCATAAGGTTCAACCGATGAGTATAAAAACAAAAGCAAAAGCATATCAAATAACCGACAAACAAAAGCTCAACAGATCTGAAATCGATTACTTCATTAAAAAGACTAAAACAACAATCATTAGACTCAGAATCAAGAAACCAAACCGAAAAACTAAACTTTACTTACAGATTTGAAGCTGATAGTGAGTAATTAGAACGCGAATCTCCGGAAAACCCTAGTCGTCACCACTTTAGGTTTCCGCGAAATGGAGAGAGAAACATGTAGAGAGAGAAAGTGAGAGAATACTGAATATTAATGTGGGTTTGTAGAGAGAGAAAGAGTGAGGTTTTTCATATAAAATAATAAACGTAAACAGAGAGACACACACAGTGAGCGTGTAAAGTATGTGTAAGAGAACCAATGAATGATATCCACGTCATCCAGATGGTGCGTGCTGGTTGTATGTTATCGCAATTACCAAAAATCAAAACCCTAATTCTATCCACGCGTTTCAGTATCACGCGCCTTGTTTTGTGAGTAGTCAAAATTCTGGTCTCTGGTCTTGTCGGAAAGACCAACAGATGCCATGCACTTAACTTTGATATTACTGGTTCGTAGTTTACACGCTCCCCCCAACGCGTGTGTGATATGCTTTGATGATAAAAGTGTTCAAAACTTAAAAGGGTTATTGAATTAAGGGTATTTGAAAACTAGTTTTGTAGTTTTAGATATTTGAGGAGGGCAAATTCGGTAATATCTGGGTAATTGTGGGAATAGATAAAAGAGGAAAACAAACGTGAGTTAGGGTTATTCTTAAGATGTTGATTTATAGAACTTTAATAAGCATTTTTTTTATGTGTCATCACAAACAAATATACTTATATACATAGTAAAATTTTAATATAAAAAAAATGGATGTGTTAAAATAAAATAGACTACACCTATAAAAACACCATACAATGTTTGGTATCATGACAACAGATGTAAAGAAACAGAATATATAAGACATATATAAAAAAAACACATATAAGAAATTCGTAAAGTAGTTTAAAGTACTAAAATATATGAATTATCATCATACTGCATATACGCAGTATAAATAAATAGATGAAAAAATAAAGAGAAACCTAATAAATCACCTATAAAAACCCAAATATAAATTTAAAAAATTATAATTTGTAAATTAGCATCAAACTGAATATATGTAATATTAAAATTATATAACACAATTTCCCCCCCTTTTTAATATGATTCATTATACTCGTTCGAAAGAGAACATTTTTTATTTAATGCTGCAATTCGTTTTAAAAAATAATAACGTATGAAAAAATGAGAAATGTTTAAAGTTAATTAAATTATGGTTTTTTAGTTATCGCACGAGAAAGTGGTTTTCACATGAACCTTTTCCATAACAACGACCGGTAATACGACTATGTATACATGCACATATAAGATTAAACCAAATATTTATGTAAAACAAATAAGATGGAAAATTTAGAAAAGTAAAGATTAGAACAAAACCAAGAGACGGCTAGAATGAGAGTGGATTATTTTTACGATGGGAGATGATTTAGGTTTTACATATGAGTGACAACAATTACGACATGTTTTTTCATTTGTGTTTTGATATTTAGCGTCGTGCCAGAATCCCAGTGCAACACATAAGCGGGAAAACCTAGCTAGTGTTCCAATTATCAAATTTTATCAACCCGTGCACCTATATGTCACATTTATTAGTTTTAAACACCACATCTCGACCATGAATAAATAATTGTACCATTTTTCTTGACTCATCCCTAGCTAATTAATAATTGTACCTGAAACATATGGGGCGGGTTTACTCAAACCTTGACGGATATTGTCCCAACGTATTTTGCTGGATTCAGATCGGCTAGACTCGGTTATATAATTGAGGAGTACACTATTTTTTATCACAAGAATGACTATATAAATAAATTTACTTGCATACAGTATTCAAAATCGAAGTAGGAATTGAAACAATAGAAGCTAAAGCTGTCTCGATTACTTCGAGAATGGTAACATATGTTTTAGGCCTAATGATGCATATAATTACGAGATTTCCTCCGTGCTGAAACATAAACAAAATTGTTTTTTAAATTTCAAAAATTAAATCCGATACTTTTATATATATTGAGATGTAGAGGGTACGTACGATATCTATGTTTATTTAAAAAAATAGAGAGAGATTTAATTAACTTGTTCAAAAAACATTTTTAGTGTAGTTTTTAAGTTTTTTTAAATTGCATGTCTTTGTGGACTAGTAAGTTAACAGCTCGCTATTTAGCTTAGATTAATTAAATAAATTTAGCGGTTAAAAAAAAGAAAAGAAAAGAAAAGAAAACGACGTGTATGTAGAATAATTACACTTATGAGATTACAATGCCTAAGAGCATCTCTTACGCTGTAAGCGGATGGAAACAAACGGGTGAGGTGGCAAACAAGTGGCTTCAAGGGTTTACTCAACGCTCGACGGATATTGAAGAAGGCTGACCTGAACGAACGAACTCGCCCCCAAGAACAAATTCTGCATATGAAATAAAACCCTCACCAAATTCTTTGGTTAGGTATAGAAGTCATGACCTATGAATTTGGCAGAAACATGAAGTGCCACTAAGCTATAAGTCATTAGCAGAAACATGATCGAAGCCAATTTGGCCTCATCACTAGAGTAGTTTTTTTTCATTAATTAATACAGTTTTTGTCTTTTATGTTTATACAAGATTTCAGTTTTCATCCCTTATCTTAAAATTTTCAAAACACATCCTTAAATCTTAATGACTCTTACATGCCACGTTCTTAATTAACTCTAAAAACTATTAAAGTTAACTAGTTAAAAAGTTAAATGAATTCAAGGTAGTTTCATCTTTTTCAACATATATATATAGTATATAGTCAATTTCTAATCGGAAAAGAATTTGCATAAGACTAAACAACCCTCCATTTTATTTGATGCGTGTTGTTTTTATCTGTAACCCGAATGTCAAACCCCACCCAAATCATCATGGACTTGCTTAAGATGGAACCCGGCCGACGAGATTTCGTTTAAGATGGAACCCGAAGATTGTATTGGTATGTTAATTGAGTTAAAAGGCTTAATTACCGGGTAACCCGAATAATGATAAAAACGAGCTAAAAAGCTTAATCGTCTCCGAGACCACCAAATGCTCCAAAGACATTGCCGCCGAGGCTAAGAAAAGGCCGATCAGCTAAAAAATGTTGTCATCCTCTCAATCTCCTATCAATTTCCCTCTCTCTCCGTCAAATCTTTGTTGTCTTCTTCCAACTCGGCGTTGGACCTAGAAACTTTCGGCATCACCGACGATCAACAAGGCTTCGTCAAAGGCCACACATTATCCACAATTAATAATTTTTCATTTCCAGGTTATCTCTTACCTATTCATTTGCTAATATGCATTTCTAACTGATTTCTTTGTAACTGTTTGTTATTAGTATTGATTGACGATGTTAAATGTATTTGAACTATGGATTGGAAAATCATTGATTCTCAGTTTTGAAATCGAATTGGATTATGAATGTTGTTGAATTGTTTGGTAGTTACATACTTACGTTGGCATCATCATAGGGTATGTAGTTTCAAAATGACAAAATAAGCTCCATTTGATTTCATCTTTTAATCAATTAATTTAATTGCTTTTAGAGCCAAAGAAGGTAGTTTATTAAATATTAAGGATGTTTTATAAAAAAAATAATAAAACTTAAATTATATAAAGACATAATGAACGATAAGTGTAATTTATTACTTTAATAAGAAATTCTATGGGGAATATTTTGAAAAGAAGCCATTCAACTAATAAATTGTGTAAGTGGAAAGTGACCCAACGCAAGGAGCCATTATTGTAGTACCCTACATATTACGTACATCCAATAGTTAATATTCAAAATAACAAATATAATAATGAAAATTTATTGGAATATATATTCCGAATTACTTATGTACTTTGTCTTTTAAAAGATAAAATTTATGTACTCCACAAACCACACCTTTATAAAAAAAAGTTGAACCAACCACCTATAGTCTTTTTCTAAAAACTGTTTTTTTTTTTTTTTAACATATATAGACTGTTAAAATAAACCGGTGGTGATGATAAACAGTGGTGGTTAACGATGGGTAGTGGTGGACAGTGGTGGTGGTAGACGGTGGTGGTAGATGGTGGCGGTGGGTGGTGGACAGTACGTGGTGATAAACGATGGGTGGTGGTGGTAGTAGTGGGTGGTGGACGGTGGCGGTGGGGAAGATGGGTGGTGGTGGACAGTGAGTGGTGTTGTTTAATCATTTGCAAACCTTAGAAGGTTGAGCTAAGTCTACACCAAGAAGAGCTCGCGGATATATTTTTTAATGAAATGTTTTAGAAAAACAAGTAGTCTGCAAATGTCAATGTTTGCGCGTGGTCTACGACTCTACGTGACGTAGACAGAAGAGACTGCGTAGACCTTTTTATAAAAACAAACACAAAATTGTTTTATACATTTTCTTTTATTTTTTTTACTTTTGACATACATATGCCATAATAATCTAGTCTTTTACATTAATAAAATATTTAGAAAGTATGAGAGATTGAGGTGACGGTGTGAGGCATGTGACAAACTAGGATTGGTAGTAGTACTTGAAAATTCTTTGGTCGGAACGAGTCAGGTGAAAATGAAAAATTGGGTGTGATATGGAGGGGGCCTGGTCTTCTCTTTGGGGTTTGATCTCCACCTCTTCACCTTGTTGGTTGGTGTGAGATGTACGTGTATTACGAGTAGCGTGAAGTGTTAAAGCTGGTAAAAACTTATCAATTAATAAAATTTGATTTTAACTCATTTTGAAAGTGGTTATTTAATTTATCGAAAATATTATTTTGACTTTTCCTCTTAGGTTGTATTTTCCTCTTAGATTATGAGGTTGTGTGAGTGAGTGAGACGTTAATTAGAATATAATGAATGTTACGCTACAAATGCGTCAATCACGCGAAAATCCCACACTTCCTCACTAACGTGGGTTTACCAGACGACCTTATTGTGTAAAGTATATTGGAGCATTAGTTTAATTTCACGGCAATATGACCATATTTATATAAACTTATCAGTTTCTTACATCAATTATTTAGAAATTAAAGATATAGGATACTTCTATTACATTATCGAACATTTTTATACATTTAGTATCAAAACTACTACAACTTTCAAATATTTTAATTAAAAAAATCAAATCTATAAACCTAATGGTAAGAGGTATGGTACTCTTCAACCTTCTCCAATCAGATTACCTTCTCTAACTCTTTTCAACCCTCAACCTTATAGGAAACCCACGAGATACCTGCCCCTACACACCGAGCACCCTGATAAACTATCAAATAGCCAAAATCATAATTATAAAATTCAAATTTCAAATTTAATCTATCAAAACAAAAATTAAAATAAAGTGCTATAGTTTAACGTTAAAGGTGGAAAAATCCGAGCTTACATGTTAATATTATTTTTAAAACGTCAATTCTTAAATTAATATGAACTAAAGTATATATTTTGAATGTATTAAATATAATAAAGGTATAAAACAAAGACCAAATTTCGTTGAAAAAAAGCTTAGAAAAAACCTTATGTAAAATCTCTTAAAAAGTAACACCCTTTTCACCACCATCTTTGTACCATTAGGCGACAAGCCCTTTGGTTCAAAAGTAACAAGATGAATACTATTGTTTAAAGTTGGATCACTAAATTAAAACGGTAGGGCTTGGGATCTAGTGGTAATTGGGTGTCTCATAACCAAAAAATTGTGAGTTATTGTTATTATTATTATTATTTTAGTAATGTTTTAAAGGGTATTTTCGTCACCATTTTTATTAAAAAACAAAAAATACACCGATTTTGTTTTTAAAATATGTAAAAAATAACAAAAATCTCATTATAAAAAATATCGCCAGTTGTGTTACATATGTAACGTACACTTTTACATATATATCATACAATTTTATATGTGTAACTTTCTTTTTACATATGTAGCATATAAGTTTTTATTGTAAATATGTTCGTCTTTACAAAAAGGATTTTTCAAAAAAAAAAAAAAATGCGTTTGTAAATACGTTTCCATGATTTGCACAACTCTCAAGGAAATTTCATATTATTCAAGTTCTATATATATAGACACATACAAACTATGTTAGAAATATGTGTATTGCATAGACCGAATAAAACAAATATATACATGAAATAGTGGACGCAAAAATAGAGGGTTGAATAGATAAAATACTAAACATTATACGAGAAATAAGCACAATAAAAAGATATAAAATATCATAAGCTTAAAAAAAATCACAAAATACACACGACCTTATAAACAAATAGCACAAATTCATTGTTAGAAACTAAGTTAGATACATGGTGCATGTCTATACAAATATTGAACTTTGTTTGAACTTCTAAAATTTGTAAACCAAATTTGTTTTACGCTAATCAGTTAATGCTACGAATTTAATAGGGTAGAACAGTTGAGAAAATAAGGTTCAAAAAGACTTCACAGAGTAACATATCCATATTTGATGGTTTACTCATATTTAAACTTAAAAACCAAAAATAGTTTAAGGAAAGTGACTACCTTAGAAAAATTCATTCACATTAAGTTCACTCTTCACCCGAGAGAACTGCAATATTTAAATGGCTTAGAGCATTCAGATTAATTTTTTCATCCATCACTTTTAATTAAATAATATTTTTTTTATACATTTATTATTATATTTTTTTCTTTCTTTCACTTATAACCAATTTAAAAACTGTTAAAATAATATTATTAACTTTTCTCTCTCCTCTACCTAAATCTCCATATGGAGATGGACAAACAAAATCTTAAATATTTCTCTTTTACACTTATAAGTTATAACCACTATCAAACACATTTTAAATTATGCATATTACACTCAAACAATTATGGGGAAGGTATTGTGAATAATCTTACTCAAAATTGATATTGTTACTTTGAGGCTTTCAGGTAAGGTGAACGACGCTCTACTTTATCTCCGTGATATTATCTATATATTTGAAGGTGACTATTTGATTATTTTTCAACGCTTATGGGTATAAGTTAGGTTTCAAGATCTTAGAATTCTTTTCGAGGCATAATTTTGATTAGTGAAAAAGTGAAAGAGGGATTCTATGAAAATGTTGATGAGTAATTCCTGTTTTGAGGTGCTTTCATTAGACCCTCACCTCAAAGAAGCAATGTTTCCATGTGATCCGAGTGTCATGATTCCTTCTTGAGGGGCGCTTACTTTTAAAAGATGATTATGATACAAAGAGTATTTTTTTTAGGATGTAAAAAGGATCCCTGGTCTTTAATGAAACAAAAATCAATAGTTAAGATTAAATGATACATACTTTGTATAAAAAAGTTACATAAACATAACTGAAAGAATAAAAAAGAAACATCCATATTTTTTGACTTAAATAAGTTCTACCTGTTTTTTAAAACTTAAATAACTTTTATACGCTTTATTTAAAAAATATATATATATATATACCCATAAAATAGAGGTTTTATCATCTCTAATTTGAATATAGTATTGATATAGTTTTTTATTTTATTTTTTTGATGTGGTATGTATTTTTTGGGCTTCATATGTCATTTTTACCAAGTGATGTGCGATTGCGTGAGCCTGAAATGCCAGTCTGTTTTTTTACAATTGTAGTATATTTTTTTAAATCTTCAGTTCATATTTATTGAGATCTGGTCTGTTTTTTTACCGACTTTTTGTTTGTAAAAAGATAAGTTTTAAGCATTAATCCGTTTTTCAAAACTACAATATTTTTACACAATCGATCCGTATTTTTATAGTCACAGTCCATCTTTTTTTCCCAGTATGGTCGGTGAATATATAAAAAAATTGGATGTGATTTTTTTGGCATCACTACCCTTCCTTAAATGACACGTGCCGCATTACAGTGGCTTCCTGCGCTCGCGGTTCGCACAGTTTTTTCGCTTTGTACGTTAACCGTCCCGTAGTGTTAATTGATGTGACACACCAATAAAGAGAGCTCATTTATATTTGTAAATATAACTCAGGGGCTGTTTTGAAACTTCTGAATGAGTAAGTGCTGAACCAGTAAGAGGTCTGAATCATTAAGTGTTGAATCAGTAAGAGGTCTGAACCATTAAGAAGCAATATGCTGCTTAACCGTTCAGAGAAAAATGCATGACCAATTCAGATAAGAGGTCTTAACCATTCAGAGGCAAATGTCTGAATCATTCAGACATATTCTCTTGAAACAAACCATTAAGTGTTGAACCAGTAAGGGATCTGAACCATTAAGAGCTTGTTAAGAGAAAAACAAACAGTCCCTCAGACTTATGCAGGGAACATCTAACTGAATATATTGAATAGAAATACCAAGTTCAATAAGTAATAGAGTTCACTTGCTGGTTGCTACACAAAGAAACAAATATGATTTTTAATCATCGAGAACCTTATAAAATTTTGAGTCCATAAAAAATAGTCTTAAAATACGAACTGAGCAACTCATATACAAAAGGTGAATGTGAGACAAGTCTTGTAAACGTCAAGGCATACCTAGCGAGGCTCAATTCCTGATCTGTGAGTCCGACAAGGCTCCCCTTACTTTCTGATCCTAATCGACAATATCATTTTATTGGGCTTCTGCATTTGTTGCTTAAGGTTTTTGTTCCACCAGTTTTTTTTTTATAAAATATATAATACGATGAGCCAATTAATGGGTATAAGCTTATAAGGTTATTAGGTTTATTAATTTATTGAGTTTGAAATTTAAAATATTTAATTAGTATTGAGTTTAATTGGATAACATTATAATATGTTAAATTAATTAAGACTATCCGCTCTCCGTTTGAGCCAGCCAAGACATTATGTTTGAATTTTCCCTTTTATTGACATGATATAGCCTACTTGTTTGTTTTTTAAGAGGTAAAATGCCTGCAGTCTGCGGACCACATCTGCAGACGTCTGCAAGAAGAAGACTGTTTATTTTTTAACGTCTGCAGACTGCCAGAATAAACTGAATTTTAAATAAACAGACTTTTAAAAAATAAAAACATACTTCAACAATGAAATTTAAATAATAATTATACAACATTGAAATAATATTCATGAAACCACAAAAAATGTCATCTCATAAAAGAAATCAAAACAAAGGCTCAGACCATCAACAGTGCTCATAGAAACATCAAAATCTTCAACTCGTGTTCATAGAAACATCAAAATCTTCAATTCGTGTTCATAGAAACATCAAAATCTTCAGCTCATGTTCATAGAAACATCAAAAGCTTCAACTCGTGTCACCAATCGTCTATATTAGTTACCTTGCATTAACATCCGAATGAATTTTTCCCTAAAAGAATATTTTTTTTTGTCAAACAACCATCGCCTTCGAGGACTCCTTTAAATGTAATGTTCCCTCCTCCACTCAATAGAAGCTTGAATTGTATTAGTTGCAGCGTCTTCAGAAAACTTAAGATATGGCTGTTAAATGGTAACCATGACCCTAAAAAAATAAATATGAAATTCGAACTAAGATAATGCAACAATATAACAGCATTTGCCAAGAAAGAAACAAATCAATCCAAACATAAACCTCACGTCAATGCAATACATACATTCACATTCTGTAAATCGAATAGATTAGAACATAACTCTAAAAAAATTTTAGAAACATACAAATGCATCAATAACCAATTAATGGAAAATCTGTAATTTTAAATCTCTAATTTGTAGGAATATATTTGCATATAACCACATTTTGTATTATAAATTACTAGGACCATCATCAAAATTAGCTAAATTATCTAATTCATGTAAACTGTCATTAACAACTTATAGGAACCATGATCATCATAACCAACCAAATCCAATCGTTTTACATATGTACGATTAATGCTCAAACCATACACCAAATGGAATTTTAATTCATACCATACACATAGATAACTCATAAATTAAAACTATCAAACTGTTTCAATACAAACCTAATTAAATTAGAGCAAATCCCAAAATCAATCTCATACGAGGAGTAACATCCAAATAGCTACAAGGGATGGGATCGCAACCCCAAATATCTATATCAACTACTATCATTACTACCTCAAATAATTCGTATGTTGATTAGGTTAAAGTCAAATACAGATATGTATAATTAGGTTAATGACAAATACAAATTCAAAAAAGAATGAAACTATTTTGTACCTCATCATCGAATAAAATCTTCTACCTCTTTCATCTTCTATTAGGCCGATTAGGTTTTGTTAGGGTTACGGTCGGAGCTGTCAAAGGTCGGAGCAAACAACGGTCGGAGCTGTCGACGGTCGGAGCAGGCAACGATCGGAGCAGGCAGGGTCGGAGCAGGTCGACGACCGGAGGGTCGACGGAGAACGACGGTCGGAGTCGGTTCAACGATGGGTGGGGGTTGGGGGCGAATACGATGGTGATGATGCGTTCTCAGGTTTTTTTTTTAGGGTAAGGGGTTTTATGTTTTGAAGAGATAAAAGAAGACTTGAGAACTGATGGAGCCATGTCTTTCGGGAGGTGAGCACGCGCAGACCTTTATTAGTGAAAGGTCTTTCAGAAAACAAACCCTCTGCAGACCTCAATGTCTGCGCGTGGTCTGCGCCACGCAGACAAAAGAGGTTTGGAAGCTCTTTTCCAAAAAAAACAAACACCACCTATATAAGTAATGTTTGAAAACACTTCTTCCAATAAAGGTAGAGCTATGCAACCTTTCAATCACACTCATAATATTTCATATTATTATGACACATTACTTTTATATTCTTTCAACTCTTATCCTATGTGATGAAACCATCTTAACCCTCATTTCATACACACTTTCCTCACATACACGTACACAAGAATTGGTTTGAAGCTTGGGTAACTAAAACCAAAGGGGAACCCATCCTTATAGCCCTATCCTTTGAGCCCGCATACCAAGCTTATTCCATCCACCCTAAGAACCTATCTTTTTAAAAGACCCCGACCTCGATTCAAGTTTTAAAATGTGTAAAAAGCTTGCCAATTCTTGTTACCACTGGCCCAATTTTTGTTATATTGTGGATGCCTTCTACAACTTTGCACCATAGACTCTTGGGTTCCGTTTTTAGTCTCCACCGTCATTTCGCTAGTAAACAAATGTTGAAGTCTCTTAAGGATCCGATCCCTATAGACTCTGCACCACAGACTCTTGGGTTCCGTCTTTAGTCTCCACCACCATTTCGCTAGTAAACAAATGTTGAAGTCTCTTAAAGATACGATCCCTATACCTCCTTTTTTTATACCTATAGTTCGTTATTTTTCCTCAGTTTGGTCTGTTAATATATATAAAAATTAGGTGCGTAAATTTTTTAACGTTCCAACACTCACCCTGATGACACGAGTCATATTCATATATCTTCCTACGCTTCACATTGTTTTTCTCCCTCGTATATTAACCCTCCCCTAAAATTCAAATAGAGCTTGATTTTACCAGGTATTGTATCTTGTTCCTTAATAAAGTTTGTTTTCTTCCGATATTATTTAGGTTCTAATGTATGAGAAAATCATCAAAATAGTCACTTTCTTCATTGATGTTACAAAGATAATCATAGTCTTTTAAAAGGATAACACATGTGATACTTTTATGTTAGATTATCCGGTATGAGTTGTGAGTGGGACATGGGTGAACACACTCAAGCCCCAAACACTGCCCGCGGTCCCGTGTGTGGGACATGGGTACTCACCTCGTGGCTTGAGTCATGGGCGTTGCCCTATGTTTTTTTTTATTTTTTTATTTCAACCAATCACATTATTCCACATTACCCTCCTACCAATCACAAAACACCACATCAACATCATACTTTTTACCTACTCAAAGCTCACTCAAGCCCCCACTCACTGGGACATTTTCACCCTTTCACTCACCCAGTTTACTCACTCTCTTTTCTCTGTAGCACACCCACTTAAGCCCCCACTCACCCGGGCGCACCGCATAGTCTTAGGGTGTAAACAACATAGCCATAAATAACAAAATTTATAAATAGTTATTTTATTTTATTTCAAGAAAATATAAATACATATAATAATACTTAAAAATTTATAATATGTATAATTGTATGTTTACATTTTCTTAGATTAAATAATAAATTTTCCTATAAAAAAATGAAAAATAACAAGAAGGAAAGTAAAGAAAGAAGAAAATTAAAGAATGGAAAATGAAAGTTGTAGTTGGTTGGACATGTGGTCTCCCGTTGGATCCTAGTACCAAAGAAAGGTCAAAAGAAGAAAGGGTCAAAGGCGATATATGCATTTGTATTGTTCAACATGGCAATATAACTTACCTTTATGGGACAAATTAGATCTGAATGTATAACTAGAAAGAGGTTCTCTTCAAATAACGTTTTAATGCAACATGCGAATTGTTTTCAAAGTATATATCATGTAATATGTAGTAGCGTTAGTTTTTTTATGTTTTTGCATTAGACTTGGGATTTCACAAATATTTTGTCATAGTCTAAAAAGACCAATGGACTCCACGTACTAACAGAAAGCAAAAAATCGATTAAACAACCATCTATACACCATGTTCAAAACTATAAACAACAGCATGATAAGTCAATAGAGTAAGTATTAGATAAAGAAAGAAAAAAAAAACTTAAAAAAGAACGACCCTAGTCAAGTTCTTAGAGATTGTCCCCATGGTGATTGTTAAAAGGCACATAAGGATCAAATAAATAATTATCCCCATATGTGTTGATTGAACCGTGAAAATTATGAAGATCCCAATGTGTTGCTTGTGCCACCATATCTGTTCCAGAATAGCCCTCTGATGGATTATTAACAGTGTAAACATTGTTGCTTCCCGAATACTCCATCAAATCATGGTTGTTATGATCGCCGCAAATTTGATCACAAATCGAGTTTCCCATCAAATGATTTTGATCTAAAAGGTCATGCACATAACTGGATTCAAGATATTGGGGTTGCTCTAGAACTTGGTTATGTGAATAACTTGGGTTCATCCAACCTGATGAATTACCTTCATTAAAATGATTAGAATCAAAGGCGGGATTCGCGCCAATTTCCAGCGTTGGCGTTAAAGATGTAGAGACAACCGGGGATGCAAATGATTCTGGTAAAGGAGCAAGATCGTAGTTGCAATTGACGGATGATGGATGATAATCTTGCAAATTGTGTTGATGATTGATTGATGATGTGCTGATAACTGGAGTTGTAACAAACTGATCAGGTTGAAAAGGAGTGAAATTATAGTTGGCTGATGGATTATGATCTTCTTGCAAGATTTGTTGATTATTGGTTGATGTTGTGGTGATGGCTGGAAGCTGTTGCTGATAATGTTGAGTTGATGGATATGGTTCTTTGCAATATGCATTCCAGAAGTTTTTTATGGAGTTATCAGATCGTCCAGGTAGAAACTTGGCAATTTCTGCCCATCTACAAAGGTGTAAAAGAATAAAAAAAATATGTTTATTTGTTAGATTATGCAAAGTAAACTGTATTTTTTGTCTTTTGTCTTTAAAGTTTACTGGTATTAAAAGTTTCAGTCTTACAATTAACACCTTACACCAATAATATATCATGGTTTAACAGAAACTGTGCTTCATCCTAACTTCAGTCTATAATTCCGTTACTTCAGGTAAGGGGTACTTCATCACTTTTCCTCCTTAATTCATCAGAAATCCTTACAAAACCTAAATTTTGACACTCCTGCTCGCATATCCTATCAAAATATGTAGAGTTTTGCAAGATTTTATGATGAATTAAAGATGAAAACTGACAAAAATATCCATCACGTGAGAGGCACATGGGTTGGGGGAATTAACGGAATTACGTAAAATTTAAGGAGGAATGACGGTTTCTACCAAGACATGAAAGGTCAAGAACCTAAGTTAAAAGAAAGAACTGAAAATGTTAATATTAGCAAAGCTCAGGGACAAAAATTGAAGTTTACTCTTGTGTAAATTAACGGTTATGTTAAAAGACTATGTTGAATTGGCTTATAAGATGAGAGTGAAGAAGTCAAAAAAACGTATTTGAGTATTTAAAAAGTGGTAAGGGTTCAAATCCTTACAAGTGCAAAGTTGAGTGATTTTAGTGGAATAAATTTGCTTTTAAAAAAATGGTCTTATTCGGGCATATGAGAGGATGTGTTTATTCGTCCATTTATATTATTAACAATAAAACAATAGGCAACCCCAACAAATATATTATATTGGGTAAAGTGAATATGTTGTCATAACTCATCAAAATTATGTCGTTTAGATTGATACTAATTATAATTATAATCTCTTCAAGAAAATTGTGCATCGATTTCTGCATAAATTAATTATAAGACTAATAATAAGTTGATCGATTGCATCTTTTCGGCCGTAATGTCTAAAATCAATGATTTAGGTTGTGTGTTCTTGAATTTAATCTCTGGATCAATGGTGTCTTGAATTTTTTAGGATATCAACGTCAATTTTAATTCATTTAAGGATGATTGCAATAAAAATATAAAATCAAATAAATAGAGTAATTTTTTTAACAATGAAAATTTTATTAATCGAGGCTAGCAAAAACATAAATCCTCTAGAAAAAATAAGATCACTAATATAACAGGGGAAGAAAAAACATCACAACTGACTCATTTAAAGTGGTACGTACCACTTCTTCCATTTTAAGTTTAAAAGTCATCCGAACGTGATGCAAGATGAAAATAGCAGTTAGAAGGAATCAAAATAGCAAAACTCTGATCACGTAAAGTATTGGTGTTAGCGATGAATAAATATGCAAAATTGAAACTGGCCAACAGAGAATGGACAAATATGTGAAACTGATAGACATCAAGTCGTAAAAAAGACGAGAAACTTGGTGTAGGTTTGGGATTGCATTAAAAATGTTTTAGGAACCCGACCCAACCGGTCTTCTTATCGGTTAGAGATCGAATCGGTCGGATCAGATTTAAAAACCGTATGATTCTTATATAATTATAAAGAAATATATCTAAAATATATATATAAAAAAAAATTAAATCAAAGAAAAAAAACTAGTTCAACCACTGGTCTGACTACCGGTTTTCCGGTCTCACCGGCCACCAGTCCGATAGTCGGTTCACCCAAAAACGGTTCTACCCCTTAACCGGACCGGTTTACCTTTCGGCCACCGGTTCGGTTTTTCAAAACGATGTGCATGAACGAAGAACTGAATAATCGGAGTTATTTATGTGAGTTAAAGACATTATTAACAAATTTTAATTATTGGCTTATATCAAAACAACGCAGTTTTGGTGGGTTTCACGTGTTTGTTAGGTGTCTAACATCACCATATCTGCTTTCCTCATATTATATTTGGTTTAACTAATTACTTGTTCCCGATGATTCTATGTAGGTCACAGATGAGTTGGACTTCTTGAACTGAAAAATCCCTACGATCTAAACTCGGATGCAGATAATGCAACCATCGGAACCGACAACTCTTTCCGCATCTTCTCAAACCTAGATCATTAACATATAGAATTTTTTAAATTCAAGAAATTATTTTATACCGGTTGATCACATCATCATACGCAGACACAAAGAGATCAAATAATAAATACCGGCATCTGTAGCAATGTCTTTCCATGGTCGGCATTCGTTGCCGTGCGCTTCCATGTAAGCGGTGAGGATTGCATCTTCCTCCGGTGTCCATGCACCCTTATACACTCTCTGCATATCACAACAACTATGCTCATGCAACTCCATCTTAAATGTCTTACTTACAAGAAATTAATATACGCAATTAATTTTATATACATAGGTACATATATACAGTATAATATAACACATATAATATAATGTAACGCAACATAACGTAACGTAATATGATATGATATAATAGAATGCAACATAAGCATAAGATATGATCGATACAATATAAAAAAATATAGTACAATAAAATATAATATAGTATAATAATAATATAGCACGTACAAGATTACATCACATATACTATTGCAAAGGTGAAATGTAACGCAGTTACAAAAGTATGTTCAAACTAATTGAAAAAATAGGTTAGAATGATACGTGTAAATTAGTTAGAAAATTACAAATACGTATTCTTTCATTGTATGGTGTATTAATACAATGTGTGATTATGATGATGTTTGAAATTCATTACAACTCCAATGTCTACTCATAATTTTATAACCAAAAAAAAAATACAAAATCATTGTACAATCATATGTAGCATTTAATCCTTCTACGCCTGGTACGTAAAAAAACATTGTACAAAAATCTAACCCGACTACTCGTTATCTATGCCCTAAGCGAAATGATCTGACCCGACTGCACGTTATCCAAAGTTGGCCGACGACTTTTGATGGAAAACTGCCCCTATTCCCTCCCCATTTCTCCAATGTTTTTGGCTCCCACGACTCTCTTCTCCACTTTTCTTTCTTAATTGTGATTTTTCTTTCTTAATTGTGTTTTTTCATATTTTCTCACTCACTATCTTTTTTTTTTTTTCTTTCTCTTCTCCCTTGTCTTTTTTTATAATCAAATATTTTTAATAAGTGAAAAATAGTGCGAGATGAGTATAACACATGTAGAAAAAAAGATATGTAAGGGTGTGCATGAGTCGGTTTGTTGCTAAAACCAAACCTAAAACCGGAATATTGGTTTTTGCAGTTTTGGGTTTGATTTCGATTTTTTAGTTTCGGGTTTTGTGCTTAGTTTTTTTCGTTATTTGACTTGGGCCTTAAATTTTTGGGTTTTAAAAAAGAGGAATTTTATTAAATTTGTGGGCCTACCATTATAAGGATCTAATTTAATATGCTTGTTAATAAGTTTTTATGGTCTAATCTTATGAATAAAGGTTTTGCTGTTATGGGCCTAAGCATCAAAAATATATATTATACAAATTAATATACACATATAAATATTTAAGGTTTAATATTAATAAAACTTTGTGTATATATATTTTATTACAGGGGTTTGCATTGGTTGGTAAGGTGCGGTGAAAGAATAATATTTTGTATATGTATATATTTTATTACATGGGTTTGCATTGGTCGGTTTAGATCGGTTTTTTTGTTAAAACGAAACCCAACATTGAAATTACGGTTTTTGTTGTTTTAGAACCCATTTGGGTTCGGTTTTTTGGTTTGGGATTCTGGGTTTCTAGCTTTTGTTTTTGGTTCGGTTTTGGTTTTTTTCGAGTTTTGAAATAAAAAATGACTTCGGGACTTAAATTTTTGAGCTTTGAAAAAAAATGACTTAACAAAGGTGGAAAAATTCAAACTTACATGTTAATATTATTTTTAAAACGTCAATTCTTAAATTAATATAAACTAAAGTATATAATTTTAATGTATTAAATATAGTAATTGTATAAAACAAAGACCGAATTAAGTTGAAAAAAGCCTAGAAAAACCCTTATGTAAAATCTCTTAAAAAGTAACACCCTTTTCACCTTCATCTTGATATCGTAAGGCAACAAGCCCTAAAGTAACAAGATGAATACTCTTGTTTAAAGTTGGATTACTAAAAAGGTAGGGGTTTGGGTCTAGTGGTATTTGGGGTGTCTCATGACCTCTGAGTTAGTGTTATTATTATATTTTTCTAATGTTGGGTTTAAAGGATATTTTCGTCATCATTTTTATTAAAAAACAAAAAATACACCAATTTTGTTTTTAAAAATATGTAAAAAATAACAAAAATCTTATTTTAAAAATATCGTCAGTTGTGTTAGATATGTAACATACATTTTTACATATATATCATACAACTTTATATGTGTAACTTTCTTTTTGCATATGTAACATATAACTTTTTTATGTAAACATGTTCGTCCTTACAGAAAGAATAAAAAAAAAAACACTCTGCACTTTTTAACTTTAAACCAAAAGTCATAAAATTGAACGTAAAAAAAAAAAAAAAAAACCACATATGTAAATACGTTTCCATGATTTGCACAACTTAAGAAATTTCATATTATTCAAGTTCTATATATATAGAGACACACAAACTATGTTAGAAATATATGTATGAGAAAGGTTCATTAGGGAACCATAAAAAAAGAGGGAACTGAAGAATAATATTTTGTATATATATATATATATATTTTATTACAGGGGTTTGCATTGGTCGGTTTAGATCGGTTTTTTTGTTAAAACGAAACTGTAATATCCGCAAATTTCAGGTCAGACTTTGACTCAATTATACGTACTTTTATACGTGTTATCACGCATACTTGAATATCATACTAGAATACTTACGTATATAATTAAACTCAAACGGTTAAATTCCGATCACGTAAAAGGATTAACTAAAACAAAACACACACCACCTTTCGATCGACGCATGAACTCCACAACAAATCAAACGAAATTCTCTTGGTTATGATTAAACCTCTCGACCGAAACCATCCCCTCGACAACCATGTAAGCCCCTCGATCACAAAGGGGTCCTCTCGGTCATTATCACCTTCTCGATGCAACCCCTCGACAACAAAACAATCCTCTCGACCCTTGAACAAACCTCTCGAACCCACGTCACCATCCTCTCGATACAACCATGAACATCTCGGCCACCTTTCCATCTTCTCGATCACATGCATGTGGACCATGCAACCTCTCGATGATCTCTCTCAACCTCTCGACCCAATAAATCATCCTCTCGGCCACCTTATAGAGAGGATATATCCTCTCGATGAACAAAGAACCCCACCATACATCCTCTCGATGACCCAATCAATCCTCTCGAATGTGTGCATGTAATCCTCTCGATCACATGCATGCATGTGATCCATGCAACCTCTCGATCCACTAATCAATCCTCTCGGCCACTCAGTTAAACCCCACGATGAAAACAATCAAACCCCTCGATCAACAAGCACCAAATCACATCTAATAAACTAATACAAGAACCATAACACCAAATCCCGATTTTTCTTACTTAACCCACTCACATCTCATAACCCATGCCATGCACCATCATTTTCTTTCTTTCTTTCTTTTCTTCTCCATTTCGGCAGACCCCATATTCATCATATTTTCTTACATTGTTCATCACCATTTTCAAGATATCTTCATCATACAACCACCATTTGATTATAACAAAGCCACATTGAGATCCTCTCTTGAAGCTCTACGTAAAGACATTTGATCCCCGAAGAATCTCGCCTTCTCCCGACTAATTTTACGTAAG
>WOUH02000045.1:12624727-12635726 GCA_009936405.2 Stevia rebaudiana
TGTTTGTATTAGTGAAAGACAAAACTACCCTGCATTTAACGGAAAAAGTAAACGGACGTTAGTGGTTTGGAGCTAACAGGGACAGATCGTAAACCTCAGGGAGGAAAAAACTGATTTTGAAACTTTTGGAGCAAAAGGGTTATTTAGGCCAAACCACAGGGAGCAAAAACGAACTTTACTCTAAATCTTATTTACATAGTAAAGTTATGTTAACATGTAAATGTGTTAAGTTTGGTTGGTCTATGTAAGTGGAAACAAATATTAATAAATGATTGAATTGGGTTAGGTCAATGATATGCATAGTCTAAATATTTGTTGTCGCACTTTGAAAGAAACAGAGAGAATTGTAATTTGTGGTTCTCATTATTCTTAAAATATTTTGTATGAACATCCTTCTCTTGGTTTATAGAAACTCTATTATGTGGTTTTCATGATTCTTGACATATTTTATGTGTGTATGATCCAACTGTCGAGCCACGTGGATAATTATATTCCTGTTGTGAAAGAATGTTGAATCATGGATCAATTACAACTTTGTAATTTGTAATTTTACACCAACATGGCTACATATAGGATCTCTAACTACAGCTGATCACGATCCGAACTTAGTTGAGTTTGGCCAAGCTCGGACTCGGCTCGTCATAAACCGAGCTGACTCGGCTCGGTTCAAATTATAACCGATCCTAATATATGAGCTCGAACTCGGTTTGGTTTTAAACCGAGCCATATCGGCTCGATTCGGTTCGTTTTGGCTCGGTTTAAAATATAAATTTAAAAATACTTGTAATGTTCAAGTTCAACAGTTGTGGAGGTCTGAGACTCTGTGTCGTTGAGGTCGCAAACAAACGAACAACAAAAAAAATATCAACAGTCAAAGTCTCGAGGAGGTTGGAGCCATGAATTCACGACCGTGATTAGGTCGAATGCTTGACAAAGAGATGAAATATGAAAATAGGGCATCCAAATTGGGTCTATGTGATTAGTATACATGAATCGTGATAAGTTTACGGATTATGAGTTTGAATTATGTGAAATTGGAACTTGGCTAAATGTATAAATGAGTCTTCACCTAAGTTATTATGTATGTAATTTTAATAATATCATAAAAAACAAAAAATTATTCTAATTAATATGAGCGAGCTACGAGTCGAGCCAGCCTTAGCTCGGACTCGGTTCGGTTTCAAAACGAGCCGAGCCGGCTCGTTTACAAACGAGCTTTTATCGAGCCGAGCTCTATCCGAGCTTTTTGAACAGCCCTATCTTTGCTTCACAGTTTTGCGGAAATACCGACCAACACCAATAAAAAGTTTTTTTTTTTTTTTTGCTTTTCCCCCCTTATTTGGAGTGTTTTTATTTATCGATAATGTCATATGGGTCCGAAATAGACATTAAATTGCTTCGAATTAAATTATCCGAAGAATACCCTATATGTATCCAATATATCAAAGATGGACAATCAAGCCTATTTCTCGAGTTAAAAGAAGCCCAAAGAGGTGAATATGGTCCCAAATAACGAGAGATAAGTAAAAAGCAGGTCCGATTCGCCTATTCCTAATCCTAAATGGAATGTAACGGCGTGTGGATTCATATGTAAACACATAAAATATATATATTTAAATACGCTCAAATAACCCTATAGTGAGTCAATTTATTTTCACATTTCTTGCATTAAGATTTTTTGTTCGATTCCATATATGAACATATACACACATACATATACATATACAATTTACAAAGGAGTGTTCAATGCAGAAATATAACTAAAAATTGCTAAGATTTTTTAGATGTGTTGTCATTGTGCACAATGCTTACCACAACACGTCGATAACCTTTCAGTCTTTCACGGTTCCGAAGTTGAACAATAGGCAACTGGCCTTCTAGTATTGTAAGCGACTGGGTCAATCTGTATTCACATCGAATAGTTTGATGGTGTAGCAATAAATGACTCCCTGTTCAAAACTCAAAAGTAACAAATTTTAAAAAAAACTATTGATATACACTTCTTTTATTAAAGAAAGAAAAATGTATCAACGAAGCCAAACAATTTTGACAACGCACGCAACGACGTAATCAATCTTCCACTAATAGTGATTAGTTGTCAATTAATTATGGAAGTTTCACCAAGAAGATTACGGCAAACAAAGCTAGAGATTTATTTTATACAAGAAAAAAAAACAATTTATAATGGTATAAAATTTCTAATTCTAATTGATGACACGTTGAGCTTCTCGTGATTATACAATTATACAAATAAATAAAAAACTGAAGTTGATTAACTAGTCGAACAACCAAACTGGTTAGGATACCCCATCTGCCAATTCCAAATTGAACACTAATTGAACAATTAAAAAAACAATATTATTGACTTAAGGTCGTGTTAAAAATACAATTTGTAAACTACTAGATCTTTTTTTTATCAAGTTTAGACTTTAGATAATATGGTAACCTACAAACCATGGAAATATGTCAAATGCAAAAGGTATGCACATATGTTGGTTGACAAGACACGTTTTCTCATGTTTGGTAACTTTGCCTAAAGTAGCTTGGCGCACCATGAAAGCACTACTCCGTCAAGCTCACAAAAAGAAAAACCTCTCGTAAGAGCCACTCACGCGTGCTTCCCATCAACCCATCCGAAGAACAAAATGCCAGCTGGTCAAAGTGCTGATCTTCCTTCAAACAAATCGGTCAAGAAATTCACCGGTGGAAGGGCAATCCTGTGCTTTTCAAGTCAAAATAAAAACCAACTTCTGTGTGCTTCTTTTTTTTTTTTAGCTAAATCCTGCCACGACTGAATATGTGAAAAGAACATCCATAAACATATGGTGCCGATACTTTAACCCAAGAACCCCCTACAATGTGCTACATGCTTCCCAAAGAAGTCAAAACACGCCTCGCGACAAACATGACATCACATCTATGTTTTTCTAAATAGACGTCTACAGGCAAGATGTTTAACTTTTTAAAATTCATATGATCAATAAGTTTAAATAAAATAATATATAAGGAATTCAAGAAAATTGTATTTCATTTAGTTTATTTTAAATCAATCAATAATTCAGACAACACTCAAATTATCTGAATGACCATGATCTTGGTAAATAATCTACTTATTAGAATTTTCAAGGCTTATATAACTACTTGATGATTGAATCGCTTCAATTTGATTTTTTGGTTATATTAAGATGACATTTGAGAATTATTGTTGAGTAAGAGCCTAACAAAGCAATTTATTAGTAAACTACTTAGACATAATCGAGTGTGGTATCATGCCTTATCATTTTTAGTCCAAAGTCTTGGTTAGTTTTTCTTACCAGAACATCAAAATTCAAATGTTTACATATAATCTACCTTTAACACAACTTAAGCCCTTAACGTTAAAGTAAACAACATCTTAACATCTTGCAGCATTGTCACTTGTACCCAACCGTCGACTTGACTTAATAGTTAAATGCGGTATTATGCCTTATCATTTTTGGTTTGAAAAATCTTTGGTTAGTTTATTTATCTGAACAACAAATGTTTACATCTAATCTTTTGGTACGACTCCTATCCTATGGTATTTTCACTTTAACCCAACCGTCGACCCACATGTTTGGTTAGTTGGGAGTAACCTGAAAGATGGGCCCATCAGACAGAGGACACCTCATCATAGTAACTTTTATAGCATGTGGTCGAGTGGGTCCACGTCACCACCATGTGGGCATATGCATATCCACAAGTCACTGAGGGCGTATATGCAATTTAAGCAATTTCAGGATACAAAATGTATCAAGTTCATAACTTTGGACAAATTTTCTGAAAGTAAATCCAGCATAAATATAGTATTTTATTAACACAGAGAAAATGCATTGAATTTTGTTGATAAATGCATCAATACGTGTCATTAAAGCAGTAAAAGCATTCCCGAGGAGATCTCTTTTCTCTCTCTTTCTCTCTCTCACACATACAAATTTTCTCTCTAGAAATTGTTGAACGAAGTTGTGTATTTGCTGGGCTAGATAGGAAGCTCAAGAACTTAAAGACTTCATTCTTAACAAGATCGGTAAGCGATTTGGAGATTGTTTTGATTCGAAGTATTCAGTTAAGAAAAGATTAGAACCCAAAAGTTGGTGTTTTGATCTGAAATTCATGTTGTTATTATTATCAGTTTATTATATGGAGTGATGAGAAGAAAACCCAAATTATCTTGAGAGGCTAACAAAGGTCGCCTCAGATCCATGGAACCCCGATTTAATTTGTCGGAAATTTGAAAAAGTCTTTCACCTTTTTAAGGTTTACTCTGTCATTCGTGGTGGGTATGATCTTTTTATATTGTTCTTGACGTTTGTTGGAAAACAGGATTTGGGTTTTGGTTTGAAGAATCTTGTATTCTTTAGTAGATTCTAAAAAACCCTAAATTCTTGTTTTATTAAAATTCATCTGAATGGATCATCAGATCCAGTAGCCAGTAGTTGTCACATAGGATCTGTTGACCAAATCTCGATTCCCCATCTGTTTGTTGTTATTTTTTCTCTCAAATCGTCAAACTTTGTATTAATTACAAAAAAGGGCTTCAGCCTCTAGGTGTTCTTGATGGTTATGATGCTAAAATTAGTGATCAAGATTTAAGGATTCACGTAGAAATTGGGGGTTATGTTGATGTAATTAGAGATCTTTGTAATTTGATAGAAAAAAAGGATTAAATGGAAGAGATGCCGCCTACGGTTTCAGTTACATTTAGTTTAACCAATCCGGTATCTGATAACGGTACTTTGCAAAATCATATCGATTACACTCAAATGAATCTGTTTACCGAAACCGCTGTTCTTCATGGAAACTGCAACGGGTTGACCGGAAAGAGAGTTGTTGATGATGAAATCATGATGCAAGAAAGTGATGTTGATGAAACTATGTCAGTTGGTGATGTACCAATTGAAATTAACAGTGAATTGTTAGCTGTGAATGCAAATTCAGGTAGTTTAACGGCATCTGTAATGGCTATTGAAGGTATAGATAACGGTCAAATAGTTGCAAAAGTGATTAGTTTGGAAGCTACAACAAATGATCATACTTTGAAAGCATCTGTAATGGCGATTACTGATGCATCTGTTGTCGCGATTACTGATTCATCTGTTATGGCGATTGCTGATAAGAATCATACTAAAGTTGTTAAAAGTGTTTTTGAGTTGGAGTATTTACCACTTTGGGGATCTAATTCGGTTTGTGGTAAAAGGCCAGAAATGGAAGATGCTGTTATTGCGGTTCCTCAGTTTATGAAGATTCCAATTAAGATGTTTGTTACAGATCATACATCGAATCCAAATTTGAATGATTTAACTGCTCATTTTTTTGGTGTTTATGATGGCCATGGTGGATCTCAGGTATTTCTTGAGACCTCCAAAGTTTACGTGTGATTTCATCATAGTGATTACTGATTATTGCAAATAGTGATCACTTTTATGTTTTTTATTTGCATAAAAGTGATTACTGGTTATGATTCTTGAGTATTTAGGATAAAATAATCACATGTGAATAATTAAATATGTAATACTAATAGCAGTTTAAAATTTGATATTTAAATTGACGGTAAATTTGTCTTATTTTTTAGCTTTCCTTAATTATCTTATTTTGATTCTGATAATGAACACCTTTTTAAAGTCCGTGATAATTAGGTAGATTGAAATTTATCATAATCATTAATTATGTCACAACTACTCCTTACATCCTTTTCTAAATTTCAATATTCTACTGCGCATTGTTAACTGCTTAATGCAACTTGATGTCACATTTTAATACACTTTGATTGTAATTTATATTAGAAGTCTTAATGCATTAAAAATATACTTTGGGTTCACTGAACCCATTTATAAGTGAAATTGGTTGAAATTGCTCATGTTGGGTGATTTATCAAAACTGAATCTTAATTATTTCTTAATTTAGGTCGCCAATTACTGTCGGGATCGTGTCCATATCGCGTTACAAGAAGAGTTAAGAATCATGAAACAAGAATTGGTCAAAGGGACGGTCAACGACAGCTTACAGACGTGTTGGGAGAAAGCGTTCACCAATTGCTTTCAGAAGGTAGATAACGGGGTCAGTGGGACCGCAACTTCTGAACCAGTGGCCTCTGAAACCGTGGGGTCCACTGCTGTGGTGGCATTAATCTGTTCATCACATATTGTTGTTGCTAATTGTGGCGACTCTCGAGCTGTTCTTTATCGTGGCAAAGAAGCCATACCTTTATCTAACGATCATAAAGTAAACAAATTTTTTTCCAACATAATCGTTTATTTTTTTTTTCTTTTCAAAAGATCTAATAATTTGCTTGCTAAATTATTTAGCCAAATAGGGAAGATGAATATGCAAGAATCGAGGCGGCTGGTGGAAAGGTTTTCCAATGGCAAGGACACCGTGTTTTTGGAGTGCTTGCAATGTCAAGATCTATCGGTGAGTGTGAGTCTAATATTTTTATTAAAATGTAAAACTCGTTAGCAGAATATTATTACAAAAACTTTTTTATCTTACGAAAATTCAAATGCGTCACAGGTGATAGGTATTTAAAACCTTCGATAATACCTGATCCAGAGGTTACATTCACCGCACGAGCCCGAGAAGACGAGTGCCTAATATTAGCGAGTGACGGTCTATGGGACGTAATGTCAAATGAAGAAGCGTGTGAGGTGGCAAGAAAACGGATCCTAATCTGGCACAAGAAAAATGGTACGAATGTAATCGAACGAGAGGTTAACGGGGTTGATCCTGCAGCGCAAGCAGCAGCGGATTACCTTTCGATGTTGGCTTTACAGAAAGGTAGCAATGACAATTTATCAGTGATTGTGGTGGATCTTAAACCTCAAAGAAGGTTTAAAACAAAATCATCTGGTTAATTGGTATTTTTATGATAATAGTTTCTATAGAACACAATCTTTTGGTTTTCTCATCGTTAGTCCATTCATTTTTCATATGGGCTTTGAATGTGTGTAATGAGAATACTATTATTATAATATAGTTTGTAGAGACTGCTTACTAATATATATTATCATTATTATTATTATTATTATTATTATTATTATACCCTGAGTTTCTTCATTTCAATCCAAATGGTCTTATGTAATTGTGATCCGTTAAATCTCTAGAAGGTAATCAATAAAAAATCGTGACAACTAAGGATCGTGATAACTATATATTGTCTTGTTTTTCTCCTGTTACATCTTATCAATAATTATGTACGAGTGTTAAGTGTTGGTTCTCATATAATTTTTACTTGTAGTTGATATTTTGTTATACATTGTGAGCTCTCCTAAATATTTATTTGTAATTCTAAAAAGAAATGTGTAAGGATTTGTGCATCCTAATTTTGTTAGTTCTTACCGGTAGACAAACATTTTGTTTGCTTGGGACAAAAGCAAGTGATGGTATGGGCATTTCACTGTAACGTTTATATTTGATAGAGACAAATATCCAATTTATGGCCTCTTCCTTGATTTCCATATCCATTTTGACTTTTAATCAATACATGTCATAAAATAAGTGAAACAATAAAAAAGCATGCCCTGTATCTAAACAATCGGAATTTGCTATTTTAGGCTTCAAACATATGCTATATTAATAAGATTAAAACTGATTTGGTTTCTTATTAGGCATTATCTTTTTAGTTCAATGCAAAGTTGTTATAAATACCATTCATCACTTTAGAGTATACAACACAGGCTTCGTATCCATTTTCTATTCAATCAATCACATGTATTGTAACTTTGGTTAATAATTGACTATTCCTTTTGTATAAAATACTAAAATGTTGATGTAATAATCAATTCACTCTAAACACATGTATAATAGTACAAGTGTGAGTGGTACAAAAATAAAACATCTCACTCATGTGTGAGAGTTAAATGATTTTATTTCTTTTAGTGACTAAAATTAATTCAGAATTAAATAACTCAACTCAAAATAAATAAAAAAGATCAAAAAAATAGCAATATATTCCATTAATTAAAAGAAATTGTTTATTCCTAGCGATGCTCCAATTCAAACCCGGAAATGTACCCACAGCACCTTGGTATTGATCATGAGCTACACTTAAGAATTAAGATGTCTTTTCCATTCCATTCTGATTGGCGGTTTATTGTACATACCGGTAAATATGGACTCTTTCATTCTCAATTACTGGCTAATTGATAATATGTACGAACAAGCTCATGCTAAAAAACAAGTGAGAAGAAGTTGAGGTAAAGCTGTTCACCTATTGTAATTTGTATTACAGGTGGATTGGTTTCCTTTCCAATATATTTAAGAAATGAACGTTCAATGATATTATTCTTCATCTCCACGTTCCGTGAAAATTCAAAGACCAAGATGACACCGTGAAAGGCACTCGCCACCTGATTTAAGGTCATGTGCTATACCCACACTGAGAGAAACAAAACAAAACAAAACATACTAGCTGTAAGGAGGCCGATGAGGCTTGCATGCACACGATGAAGCGTTTCCATTTTCCCGTAACCTCACCATCTCTTCCTTTTTAATTATTACACAAGCTTGTTTAATCACTGTTAACTGTTTCTTTTCTAAGTTTATAAGCAAAATTTGGTTACATTAGAATAGTATAACTATTCAATTAAATACTTTAGGATATTGTATGAAGCTAAACTTATATTACAATTCATTTAATATGTTAAAATAATAAAATTTCCAAAATCAACATTAGTTTAAAGAAAACATGTCAAGATTAACTAGTTTTGGCAAATATTTAGATAATTCTAACAACTTCATGTATATGAAAAACAGGTTGTATTCTCTTCATGGAGACATGTAGATATAGCAAAATGTGAGGAATTGAAGCTGTCATTCTTCAAGACATGCGATGTTGTGCGCTTTTTTTATTTACAAAATCTTGATTGTCTTAGAACCGCTAGTCTTTCATTAAAAAATTAAAATACTTTGTTATCAAGTATACTTAATTAGTATGGTATTTTGATATTAGTACTTAACGTCCAAACATACATAGTACCAGAACAAATATGCAACAAACAAAGCAGATTGCATATTAGGATTACCAAACACTTACATATACTCCTCCCCTACCAACTAAAACAACCAGTTTCTCTCTCTACACCGGAATCTATGGAGGAAGATGGGGAGTTGCAGATGCCGAAATCACCATTCTGGATACAAACCACCACCAATCTCAGCCGCCGCCGTTTCTCATCACTCTTCTTCAACACCTTTGTCTTGATCATCTTCCTGCTATTATTTGCTCTCATTTCCATGGTGTTCATCATCCCATCTCTTATTCATTCATCATCCAACATTTTCAGACCAAATTTACTAAAAAGAAGCTGGGATTCGATCAATTTGATATTGGTTTTGATCGCTCTGGTGTTTGGTTTTCTCAGTAGAAACATTAGTAATGATGAGAAATTGAATTTGGATAATGAGTTTGATCGGAGTGAAACAGAGTTATCAGCTGAAGCTCCGATCATGTATGATATCCAAGATCAATCGATGAATTCTGTAATTGGGTTACGAAAGCAGAAGACTAGCGTCTCTTATCCTGATCTCCGGGAACTATCGCCTCCGTGGAACCACTACGCCGCCGATCCGTGGCGGTTTTCAGATGACACGCATTTAAACTATTACCGTGTTTTGGAGTCCAACCGGAATTCATTCAGACAACGAAGCCGGCGAGAATACAATTCTGATTTATATATTTCGTCGCCGGAATTGGTAACTCCGGTAGACGGTCTGTACTTTCCACAATCGCAGCCGCCGCAGCAGATGATTAATCCGGTGAAGCAAAAGACGAAGAAAGTGTATCATAACGTTGCAGTAGAAGAGGGAGAAAAAAGCAGCTTCTCCGGGACCGGTAAAATGTTATCGCCGGAAACAGAAACAGAGTTGTCGGAGAAAAAGAGCGGGAAAGATGAACGGAAAAGAGGAAACACAGGAAAAAGAAGAGCTAAAAGCTCCGAACCGAGAAGAGTAATGTCGCCGGTTGTAGATCCGTCGCCTGACCCGACATCGCCGCCACCGGATTCACTGCCGACTGACCGAAAAACAAACGACGGCGACGCAACAAAATATTTCTACCACAAGAAGAAGAAAAATAGACAGAAAGACCGGAGTGTTGACAATTTAGGTGCTCTCTTAAACAGTTCTCAACCGCCAGTGCCGGCGCCACCTCCGTTACCTCCGCCACAGCGTACAATAGCACGAGTGGCTCCGTTCGTTACCGACAAGCCTCGAGGACCATTGATGACTAACATTTTCAACGGTATTGATGACAGTTCAAGCGGTGGAGAATCGCCGATGAAGCAGATTCCACCGCCGCCGCCGTTACCGCCGTTCAAGATGCCGGACTGGAAATTCGCGGTGGAAGGTGATTTCGTTAGGTTGCAGAGTACACTTAGTTCCAGAAGTGCGTCACCTGACGGCGATGAGGCCCGATCTCCATCATCGGACTTGTATTCTCCGGCGACGGCAGTTTTCTCTCCGGACGTGGATACTGAAGCTGATAGCTTCATTGCAAGGTTCAGGGCCGGATTAAAGCTTGAGAGAATGTCCAAACTTGGTCCAGGCCCAGTAATAGGCCCAATTGACAACTAATGTCCGTTTTATTTTCATTATTTTTTAAGAGTAAATTGCACTTTTCGTCTTGAGATTTGTCACATTTAACACTTTAAATGAATTCTTAACAATTTTCATCACTAAAATTTCGAATCATAATAGTCTTCGCCCCACGTTCAAAAATCCATTAATACTTCGGTTAAGACCCTCACATGCCCCTCAGTGATGGCATTTTGGTCATCTTCCTTGCTTAAATCAACATAACATGCATGTTTTCCCTATTTAACTCATCAAGAAACCTTCACAAGGTTTAAACTGGGAAAATTGATATAGGGGCACGTGGGGGTCTTAACGGAATTTTGAACAAGTGACTTAGGGGCTGTTTGGTAACATCTGAATCATTAAGTGCTGAACCATTAAGATGTCTGAATGGCTAAGGCCCTGTTTGTTT
>WOUH02000045.1:12635826-12690054 GCA_009936405.2 Stevia rebaudiana
AGGCTCTGAACCAGTAAGTGCTGAACCATTCAGACTCTTATTTTTACTTAACCATTCAGATGGTTATTCAGATGTTGGATCCATTAAGAGGTTTGATTTTTATATCCCACCAAACGGTCTGAATCTGAACGATTCAGACCTTCTCCATTCATACCTCATTAAGAGGTAAACAAACAGGGCCTTAAACTGTTATGACTTGAAACTTTAGGAACAAAACTGTTAAAGGGTAAATTGAAACCCTTAGAGATGACAAACCTCATGGACAAAAACTGCAATTTACTCTTTTTTCTTAATATTATTTGATTTGATCTTATACTAATACTTGCCGTTGATGCATTTTACGGGTCAAATAACATTATTTATATTTTCCTAGAAACATATATTTATAGTGTCCAACTGTCCATTAGTCGTTGTGCCGTGGGTATGTGAGATGACAATATTAAAGTTATGCTTGATAAAAACTACAATGCATGTGAGGTTTTGACTTTTGGGTAATGTTTATAGCTGTTTTGAGAATGAAAGGATGATTAAAAAAACTAAATAATTACTCTGTTAAAGATTCTAGCACCAAACAATAGAATGTTCTTAAACTATGATCTCAACAAACGTATTATTAAATAAGTTTAAAAGAGATACATAAAATTCTCTTGTATGACATACGACTATGTTCGTCTAGCTTTTAAGCAATACGTTATTTTAAAACATGAGACAGGAAAAAGTTTTATTAGACACAAAACATGCATACATTCATACAAACAAACATATTCAACAAAATCCCACTTATGAGTCTTGACTTTTCATAATACATACATACATGCATGATACATACAAACACACATACATGATACATACATATACATACAAACAAAAATACCCAACAAAATCTTACTGACTCTTTACTTTTCATGATACATACATGCATGCTACATACAAACATGCATACATGACACATATAAACATACCCAACAATTCATGACACATACATACATGCATGTACATATTAATTCGGATGAGATTACAAATATCATTTTGTGTGCTATTATGTTTCCATTGGAATTTTGGTCAACCCTCTGGTCAACTTAGGTATGACGGATTCCTCCTGCCTAATTTTTTCAATCCATTTGGCTTTTATTCGGATATATTCAATGCTTTGTTTCAAGTTTCTCTCAAATGAAGGAGTCACTCGGTTGCTAAAAAACTCTTCAACCTCTTCTGCCATTTCATGGCTGCTAAACTGAAAATTAGTTTTAAACAATTTCATCACATAATAATAAAAGAGGCGTAAACGGTCACGAATTCTTAATATTGAAAGATTAATAGTCACAACATAAGAAAGATGACGTAATATGTTCTTTTAGCAAAACGTGGACAACCTAGAAGGGACCTGGTTAAAAACAAAGGGAAAATTACCAAAATAATCAAATTTGACCCCTTTTTTACCAAAATAGACATTAAAAGCGCAGGCTAAATTTGGTCAACACCCCTTCATATTTTGTCACCAACCATTTTGCTGGTTAATTTAGCCAGCGCTTTTTTCTTCAAAAGTACAAGCTGGTAGTCATCAAAATTAGCCGACGCTTTTTAGCCTGTGTTTTTTAAAATTTAGCCTTTGTTTTAAAAAGCTTGTTTTAAAAAGCGTTGGCTAAATTTTAAAAAACACAGGCTAAATTTTAAAAAGCGCAGGCTAAATTTTAAAAAACGCATGCTAAATTTTAGCCTGCGCTTTTTTGGAATTTAGCCTCCAAAATTCATGTCTATTTTGGTAATAAAATGGTCAAACTTGATTATTTTGGTAAATTTCCCAAAAACAAATTGATAAAATTGAAATCCAGTTGATCCGTTTGAGTTAAGAAAAAGAGTAAAGTGTCATTTTGGTCCCTAATTGCCTAACTATATTTCATATTTGCCACATTGATTCCTAAGTAAACTTTCTTGCCATTATGGTCCTTGGTTTTGTGATTTGGTGAAAAACCATATAAAAAGGGACCAAAATAGCACCAAATTACAAGACCAGGGACCAAAATGGCAAGAAAATTTGCTTAGAGATCAAAGTGGCAAATATGGAATATAATATAACCAAGGACCAAAATGGTACTTTACTCTAAATAAGCTGATTTTAAGTACCGATGTTATTTAAATGGGTTTATAACTTAGTTAATAAAGTTTGAGAGCACTTACCGGTGGAACTATATCTCGAATGAAGCGATGGAGCATCATCCCTTGACCCCACCGCTTTACGATCACATCCCAGTTCTCCTAAATACATAATATGATTCAAGTTAATTGCATAGATGGTCCTTATGTTTTGGTAGGTAACATGTTTGGGTTTTATGCTTCCAATAATGAGTATGGGTATTAAGACTAACTTCTTTTAACATCCCGTTAAATTATGGTGAAATGACCAAAATACCCTTTGATTTTGACTAAAAAAATATTCAAAGGTGATTTAATGGAAAGCTTGATGCAAGTTAGCCTTATAGAATTTATATAAAAACTTTGTTTATTGTTTAGCATAAAATTATAATTAAACAAGGAGTGAACTGCCGTTTTCAATTTTTCATCCATGAGGTTTGTATCCACTCTTAACAGTTTTTGTCCCCTAACGTTTGTGTCCACCCTTAACAGTTTTTGTCCCTAACGTTTCAAGTTTTAACAGTTTTTGTCCCTAACGTTTCAAGTCTTAACAGTTTCCATATCTAACGTTTCAAGTCTTGGCAGTTTTATGTTAAGGGTTTAGAGACGAAAACTATGACGAATTGAAACATTAGGGACAAAAACTGTTAAGGGTGAACTGAAACTGTTAAACCTTATAAACCCAGGGACAAGAACTATAGTTTACTCTTAAACAAGGGAAGTAGAAACTATAATCATATGTACACCATCCTTTCAAAAATGTTAGTCATTATTAAGGCTTTGAGTCTTGATATTAATCACAATATACAATTATTAAATAAATACGAAATTAGTGTATGGTTTTAATCCCACCTTAAACCATATCCATGCAGTTTCACGACCTTCCAAACTTATTCGTCCGGTTACATATACCGTGTCTTGTTCTCGAATCTATTAGGGTAAAGATTAATTACAATTAAATAATTAACTAGCTGAGTTAAACATGATTTTTAAATAATTAATTAAGAGAAACACCTCATCGGTTAACATGAGGTCTAAAGCCTCTTTCACTAATTCTGGATCTGGAGAAGAAGCTATATAATCTGAGGTAGGTAAAATACTCCACATCAACATAACAAAAAAAAATAACAAATACAAACATATTTTCTTTGTTTGAACTAAAAATTTTAGCAGATAGTGGTGATAATTTTAACCAATTTACTTATGATTGGGTCAGCTTTAAACAATTAAAGAATACTAATTTTTAAAAACCAAACCGGAACGGACAGCGAGCCAGACACCTTACTCGTCCACCAGTCGGACTACATATAAGGATCGGATTAGTTTATAATTATTTTAATGAATATATATATAAAAACTGAAAGTTTCAGGAAATGTATAAAACCAGTCCGACACCTGGTTTAACCGGCCAGTTACCTGGTCCAACCGGTCTGACCAATCAAACCATTTTTAGCACTCAACCGGACCGGTTGGGTGTCCGGGTCTTGGTCCGACCGGCTGGTCCGGTCCGGTTTTAAAACACTGAAAAGTAGCATGAAAGAAAACAAGTCAAATGGTTCAAATGGATCGAAGTGACCCAAATCATATTTAACACTCGGTCTTATACAAAATAGATTTGGAAAACAACTTTGGTCAGCCCGTTCAAATACTAAAACTTACCAGTTATGACCCGTTACCAACCCACCCGCCCGCTTACGCGCCTCTAATAAATGCTTACTCAAAGTTCTTGTTTTCTCTTGAACTGAATCGGCTTCTCTGTATAGTTTTAGTAGGGAATCAAACCCACTTCTGTCGGTAGCACTTGAAGTTTTCATTATAGAGATATAAGCAGGCTGAAAAAAAAAAGACTTTTGGATTTAGTACTTGAATTACTAACAAGAAAAGGAATAATTTCATATATATCCCTACAAAACATATCAAATATCATATATATATATCCCTATAGACTTTAAAAATATCATATATATATATCCCATTTAACTTATTTTCCTCAAAAATAATTTATAGTATGACCTTTTTACCCTTAATTTTCTTAAAACTAAATGTTTTAACAAAATAAAGAACAAAAAAAAAACAATCGTTTCAATCGGTCGTTTTCACAAGCTCTCGTAGTCTTCCCTCGTTTGATTTTATTGGTTGAAGGTAATATTTATGAACTGGTAAAATTATAAATTTGTAAAGGGTAAACTTGGTAAAATAGTCATATTATAAATTAAAAAAAAAGATATAGGTTAAAAAGGATATATATATGATAATTTTAAGGCTTGTAAGGATGTATATGATATTTTAAATTTTGTAGGGATACATATGATATTTGGAAACTTTCTAGGATATATATGAAATTAACCCTTAAGAAAATGGTTATTGACTAATGCGTACCTTCCTGATGCCAACTGGAAAATCAGATGTATTTTTATTATTTATATAAATCTGAAATCGGTTCTTTAATTCTTCATGAGTTTCTTTATGGCCAAAAGTAGCTAATGCCTTAAGAACTTCTTCCCTCAACATTGTATTTAAATGACTTTCTCCAGGTACAGATTCCAGGCCTAATTTCCTGAAATTAAAAAATTAAAACCCCGTAATTTTTTTAATTTTTTTAGTTATTAAAATTACTTAGAACCCAGTAATTTTATTAACTGCTATAACACATGTATGTAGAAATCAGATTGTGAATTTCCCAAAATTTCAGAGTTTGTTTCGGTACATAAATGGTTTACTGATAATCACAAAAAAAAAAAAAATTTACCATAATTATGAATTTTAGATGGAAAACTTGACCTTTTACGCTAGTCTTTTCACAATAACCTTATAAATGGGTTGTAAACAAGGTTGCAACTTTGATCAAATACTTCACTAGAGATTTAAATTGTGAATTTGTCATTTTAAATATTACAGTTATCAAGATTTTGAGTTCTTATTAGTTCTTACTCAGCAGATGATTTAAGGAGATCAATGAAAAATTGGTTGAGATGATTCCATGGGTCATAAATAGCATCTTTTAATATCTTTGCAGTATCATAACAAGCCTGCCACATAAGCAGTGACATAAAAAGGTCAGAAACAATTATTAATTATTACCAAAATTAGCAAAAATCACAAGATTAATACATTGATAAGTCTTGATAACACAATATAATCAAGATCGTCTCTGTAGAGATTCATTAAGGAAAGAAGAGATGACACTGATTCTTCACCAGCCTCACAAAGAGCATATGTATCATCCAGAATGCCTATAAAATTATTAAATATAAAATAAAATTATAAGTAAATAAAGATCAAACAAGTAGTTCTTCTACTTCTTTCGGAGAGTCGAGCAATTCCACATACGGGCATCTAACTGGAAAGAGTTAAAGTGTCATTTTGGTCCTTGGTTATACTCCATATTAGCCACTTTGATCCCTAAGTATTTTTTTGCCGTTTTCGTCCTTCCTTGACACTAGATGTTGCAATTATGGAACATAACCAGGGATGAAAATGGCACCAAATCACAAAACCATGGATGAAAATGACACCAAAAGACCTAATTACAAAACTTGGGACCAAAATTGCGAGAAAAGTTACTTAGGGATCATAGTGGCAAATATGGTATATAATTAGGGACCAAAATGGGACCAAATTACAAAACCAGAGAAGAAAACACGTATCCCTGAACTTAAAAAAAAAATAACCTAAATACTTCTACATGCAAATTGGCTGATCTGTATAATATATACACTTTTGAATATGACATAAACTTCAAAATTGAGTGACTTTATTGCTTTTTTCAGTAAAAGTACTTGGAATTTTTAGATAACCCTGAAATAGTATAACTTTCACAATCATATTTGACACATTAATTGTTTATAAAACAAAGTAAAGTTGTTGTTTCCCACTATTGATATTAAACTTTAAACAGAAGCGTACCAAATTTATCTTCTGGTGACAAACATTTGTCTTCAATAGCTTTCAACAATCTAGCTTTAAGTACACTATCATACTTCACCCTATAAAAGCCTGTGTGCGCAACGTTGACTTTGACCCATGGTTTTTCTCCAATTTCTTGATTCTTATTGTCATAAAATTCTGATATATCATGTTTTCCAACTTTTGTTTCCAAAAGAAATTTTTTGTAGTTATTGTAGGAGCCTACTGATACAGTTATTGGGATAATCCATTGACCTTCACATTGCAATCCTAATGACATAAACCGAGTCTGAAATGTGCAAAACTCTGTTATATTTAGTAATTAATAATATAAGGATCTATTACTTGTACGCCTGTAAACGAACCGAACAGGTCTATGTTAGTTTACTTATTGGATGAACAAACACCAACAAAAAATTTGTTTCCGATTAAATAAACGAACGAACATGAAGACACCTACTGTTCGTTTATTTATGTTCGTTTGTTTTCACTTAATTATCTCTTATTATTATAATTCTAAAATAATATACAAATATCATTAACATACTTATACTTCATCTGTCAATTATGTTAATTTGCTTGCATTTATGTTTGTTCGTTTGTGTTCATTTATGTTCCAGAACTGTTCGCTTAACTTATTAACGAACGAACACGAACATGTCAATTTCCTTAACGAACGAGCACTAAATTTGTGTTGTTTATGTGTTCGTGTTCGGTTAAAGCTAAATGAACAAACACGAACATGCCTATGCTCGTGTTCGTTCGGTTCGTTTACAGACCTAATTACTTGGATATTGAATTATGAACTAGATTATATATATTAACCTGCTCAAATTGCAAAGTGTAATCTTCCAGTTTAACATAAATAACTGGATACCCAGTTTGTTTCGTCCATATATCCATAAATTTGTTCACTTCAACACCAGATTCTTCAGAAAGAACGCTCCATAGATCATCTGTTTTTGCATTTTTGTATGCATATTTCTTCATGTAAGAACTCATTGATTTCTAAGTGCAGCAAAAGTTTAGCTGGATCAGAAACATATAGAGGATATAGCAGCATTTTTAACTAAAAGGGTATTTTGGGAAATTGATTCTTTAGTAACCTGGAAAATCTCATCACCGAGATACTCTTTTAGCATACGAATAAGAGATGATCCTTTCTCGTAGCTTATTGCATCAAAAACTTCAATCACTGAGCTAGCTTTCTGTACCTCTACCTGTAAATTAAATGTATTTAAAAACTACATATTGATGTAATATATATATATATATAGGAGAAGGATTAAATGAAAACCCATTTGAGTTGAAAAAACTCTAGAAATTCATATGTAAAATTATTATTATTTAAAAAAGTTTCAAAAAAGCACGGAGTACTTTAAAAAATATATATATGTAAACAATAACAAAAATCACGTCTGTTAAACTTTTCAGCAAATGTTATGGATGTAACATGTTTTTTACATATGTAACATATGATTTTACATATGTAACTTCGTCCATTTTTTGTAATGAATAAATAAATAAAATCCACTCGGCGCTTTTTTATTTATTTTTTCCCAAAAGTCATAAAATTGAAAGTAGAATTTATCTAAAAAATACAACAAAAAAAAATACAAAAAAAAAAAAACTTTGTATATATGTAAAATATGGGTTTTTCAACTCAAGTTGGATTTTATCAAATCCATCCCCTATATATGTATATACTAGCTTAAAACCCGTGTATTACACGAGGTTACATAATCAACACTTAAAATTTATCATTGAATCATTGCATATATATATTAAGTTACTATGTTGTGAACACTCAAAAGAATAAAATGCTTGACACTCTTATTACTATAAATTATGCTTTGAGATTTTACAATTATTCATTAGAAACTTTTAAAATATAAATTCCTTAAAATTAGTTAATAAATATACAAATTAAAGAAACGTCAAATTCAAAATTTAAATACAGTAAGTGTGGTTTTCCTCTCTGAGATTTCCAAGACTAAAACAATTTTAGTCCACCATTAATAGTTTTCGTCCCTAACGTTTTAAGTCTTAATAATTTTCGTCATTAAACCTTTAACATAAAATTGTTAAGACGAAAAACATTAGGGACGAAAAAGGTTAAGACCTGAAACGTTATGGACGAAAACTGTTAAGACTTGAAACGTTACGGACGCAAACTGTTAAGCCTTGAAACGGGGATGAAAAATTTTAAGACTTGAAACGTTAGGGATGAAAATTGATAAGACTTGAAATGTTAGAGACCGTTTCTATTAACGGTGGACTGAAACTGTTAAGTATTGCAAACCTAGAGGATTAATAGTGTTGTTTACTTTTTTAAATATATAAGATAAACACTTAAGTATATAATAACAAATTTAAATCGATTTTATAATTTAAGATAATATAAAAAGTATAAAAGAATTCCAAATATTAATCTAATTAATTTAGATAATCAAAAAAATCTTGAAAATTAAGAAAATGCCATGTGGCATTTTTTGGAATGCTTTATTAGAGGTAGATATAAACACTAAGACAGAACACATTGATGATCATAATCAATTTACCTCAACAGGGTGTGATTGTTCTAATGAATCTAATTTAAGACCGCTAGCAGTCTCTTCAAGAAACTGTGTCCAGATTCTCCATTCTGGATAGAAGTAATCTGTTGCTAAATAGCTTACCTAGATTATCATGTCTCATATTGTAAGATGATGATTTCTAATTACAATTTGAAAGAGAAATAATATGATGAAAGTAACAGAAAAACCATACCCATGTTGCAAAACCCTCATTCAGCCATAGATGAGTCCACCATTCCATTGTTACCAAGTTACCAAACCATTGGTGTCCAACTTCATGTGTTACAACAATCAAAAGCTGCAATGAAAAGAAGACCCGATATAATGGTTAGATGCATTCTTGAGTTCATGTTCATGGAAAACAATGCTTTTACTAAGAAAATGAGTACTCTACACAGATCCTTGAAATATTTTAATATGTGCATGTGTAAATTCACATGGGTTTGAGAATTTACAGTGGTAACACCAAACTTACATGTTAGAGATATAACATAACCCATATTGACCTATACTGGTCACAAACTCACAATTTTTACCTCTATTAGACGGTGATGTACCCAATACATAAAAAAAATATATTAAAAAAGGTTAGCTGACAAGGAACGGGGTTGAAAGTCGCCAGACGTGTAATTTTGATGCAAAAACCTCCTAATCATTTATTAGAAAATAGATTATTAGTTAACTGATATAACCTTAGTAATCATATTTAACATATCTAGTCTTTTGAAGGGAAAAAATTCCTAACTTGACCCGTTTTTTTACTATTATGATATGTTATCCCATTTTGCCACCTCTAACATCTCACTTTGAAAGTTCAATACTCAAAAGCTGAACTCGAGAAGTCTTGGGGACATTGTAGTGGCTTACAAACAATAAATAAAATCGTTATCCAAGAAATAAATAAATAAATAAGACAATAAGTTAAATAGGCATTTAGAAATATTTCCCTACTCTTTGTGTGTTTGCTGCTGCTGAATGCAAATCATCATGAAGCAACTCAGATTCACGAAAGGTGATCAACCCGTAATTCTCCATGGCTCCAGCAGGGAAATCAGGAACTCCTACCATATCTAGCTTGGGAAGCGTGTAAGGCATCGAGAAATACCTAGAAAAAAAAATTATTAAAAAATTTAAAATTACAACATAACTAGTATAAAGATTATTACACTTTCAGATAAGATAAAACACTTACATATGGTTGATATATTTGTGTGTGATGTTACTTACTTTGTGTATAGTTCAAGTGACTTGACTGCAATAGTCAATGCTAACTTTCCCTTTTCGCTCGTACCAACAGGACAGTACGAACGAACCCTAATTCCTGCAAAAAAAAGGTAAGGAAGCAAGTCAATAAACAGAAGCTGGTGGTATTCAAAATGTTGAATTTTGTCATTACCACCAGGTGTCGTTTCTTCAATGTAATCAAACAAACCAACGACAACAGCCACCAAATAAGTTGACATGATTGGGGTTTCTTCAAAGCACACAGTTTTAAATTCTCCATTGATTGTTTCTTCAGAGACGGGCATGTTTGATAATGCTGTCAGTTCTAATGGTACATTGCCAACTGTTATTTTGAAGGTTGCCTGCATGCGTTATAAGTATCAAAGTGTTATCTTTTCAGTATTAAATTTGATAAAGATAATTGGTTCATAGAATAACTATTAAAATAATTTTGAAACTAAGCGGGTAAAATAAAAATTTGAAATCTTTGACTTGTTTTAAGTAAAGTTAATATTGTTATTGTGTTGTTAATGTTCCATATTTTGCGAGTTTCTTAAGTGTTAATAGAAAACAAGAAAAACACATACCTTAAGTGCAGGTTCATCCCAGCATGGAAAACATAGTCGCGCATCAGCAGGTTCAAAATTAGTCATTGCCATATTTTTTCTCACTCCTCCATCGACATAAGTCCTGTAAATAATTAACAAATAATCTAGACCCTGTAACTTATATAGATCTTAATTCATAAGGGTCAATCATGTCAATTGGTGGGTTTTGGGATATGTATATATTTGTGAAACACAACAACCCTATCCCAAATAGACTTAAAATCATGTAACTTGAACAAAATCCTTATCATTATGTTTGTAAACAGGTTGTAATAAACGGGTCTTAAACAAGTTAACCGCTTGACCTTGTATATCATATTTGTTTACCCTAATTTTAAGCGAAATAGCAGCTCTAAGAGTTTAATAAACAGTTTAGAGAGGTCAGCCTAAACATGACTGGTTTAAGCATATGAAATGAACAGATTAACCACAAAACAGGTTATTTTTTTTGTAAAAAAGAAGGTAGAATACCCTTTGTAGAAACCCTTCATACATTCATTAAGAAATCCACTAAAATTGATCTCCAAAACACCGTCTCCTACACTGAGAGGTTCATTAAAAACAAAAACAAGCATCTCCGCATCGTTGTCCACCACCACTTCACTGGGAACCACTTTCTGCAATTTCACAAACACATGGTGAGCATCCCGAACTAAACTTAATTCCCATAACGAAAGGAATGAACTAACTAATTACATACATGGTTATTTGAGTCTGTGAAAGAAGATTCGTGAATCAAGAGATCTATCGAATTCAATACGAGGAATCGAGTGGAGTCCAATATAGATAAGTTAACGGTTACAACGCCTGAGAAGCTGCACGAATCGAGGTTGGGCTTGAGAGTTAGGTCGTAACGATGGGGAATTGCGAATTTTGGAAGTCTGTGTTGGCCTCTGAAGTGATCCAGCTTCTGTTCTTCGTTTTGGTTCATGGTGTTTCGTGGTATGATTAGTTCAGTCACTGTGTGTAGTTGTGAAGTCGCAGCTGTTGCTACAGTCAAAAGACGATAGATATTCTATGGCGGATAAGAATCTGTGATGGTGCCGTGGTTGACGCGGGGGATGATGAGTAACGACAAACGCTTCTGGATATGGTCGTCTTCTCGACTGACGCTGACCGTTGCATCCAGTAACTTTGTTGCATTTGTATAGTTCCAAACAATGTGGGTCCTTTGTACGACGATAACGGACACACACATTAGAGCATTCACGTTATAATCTCTAAAATTTAAAATTTAAGTTAGTCTGTTATTTATATTATAATGATCAGTTGAAAGTGATTCTTAGTAGCCCTTGCGATCAAAACCCATTTACATTGAGATGGGTTGATTTAGACTTTAAATTTTAAAGAAATGGGTTAATATGGGCTGGTTAGTATTTTTAATGGGTTAGGATGGGTAATAACATATAAGAAAAAAGGTTTTAATGGGTCAGGATGCCTATAATACAAGATAAGAAAATAGGTTGAGATGGGTTATTTGGTTTAATAGAAGCCCAGTTGAACAAAACTCATCTGAACAATCCCACTCCTCTGCTACATCTTCGACTTCAAAAGTGTTGAACAGTGTGTCTTCCAAATGAAGCTAAATTATCACAAGTTTGACCTTAATTTCATATAAATTGACAAGAAACACTCAAAATCTAGCTGAGGTTTCTCTATTCAACATTTCTCATCAATGGTTTACTCTCTCACACACACTGAAACACATAGTTAAGCATTCTTGAACAAGATTTGAACTTTTTAATTCTCAGTGGAGAATGTGACAGGATGATACGAAAAAGATGAGTATTATTTCAAGATTTTCGTCATTCTTTCTCTCTCTTTTACACACACTAGTACACACAGTTGCGTGTTCTTGAAAAAGTTTGAAGCTTTTGAGCTTTAATGGAGGTCACGGTATGGCAAGAGGACATGAAAAAGAAAAAGGTTTATCTAAAGATTCCTGCACTAATTCTTTCACCTCCATTTGTGTGTGTTTTTAGTGTGTGTAATGCATGTTAAGGTTTCAGAAAAGTTGCAAGATAGTAAGATACCTTGTATAAAATAAACACGTCTCTGTTTTTATTTTAAAGACTGGCGAAATATTTTTTTATATTTTACATCAGGATTTATTATTGAATGTCTCAAAACCAAGCTTTTTATTAGGGAAATATTTTTTTTATATTTTTTATATCCATAGATTTGAAAATGAATATGTTCAAACAATAAAACTATTTTATTTGTTTCCTTTTGGTTACCTTTTTTTAATCTGAGTTCTTAACACTTTTTTTTAAGAAAACATGTACCAAAGTTCAGTTCTGTTTATGAGGTCAAAAGCAAACTGAAGTCAAAGTTCTCTGAAGTCAAAGTCAAACAAAAGGTCAAAAGTCAACTGAAGTCAAAGTTAAAGTCAACTGAAGTCAAACAAAACTTCAAACAAAAGGAAGCTATTTAGAATGAAAATGGTAGTAGTGGCTCCGAAGTGATCAAGTCCACCTTGACCGTTACTATATTTTATCAAAACCCATCCTCACCCAAAATATAAATTACCTTTTTCTAAAAAAACATATCCTAACCCTTACCCATCCTGACTTGCACCCATCCTAACCCATTACCCAACCCAACCTAACCCATTTGCCCGACATAGTTGTGAGTATAAAGATATAGAGAAAGTAATGAAACTAGTAAGTATAGAGAAACACTGTTCATTAAAGTAAATTGGAGACAGAAAAAAGTAATAATAAATATACAAAAACTATTATTTAATTGAATAGGAGAGAGAAAAAAATAGTGATAAAGGTAAAAAGTATTATTATTTAATTGAATAAGAGCATTCACATTTGGTTATTTAAAATTTATGTGAGTGAAATCTTTATATTATAGAGATAGTATTATAGTGGTTGTGAGTATAAAGATATAGAGAAAGTGATGAAACTAGTAAATATAGAGAAACACTGTTCATCTAAATAAATTGGAGAGAGAAAAAACTAATTATAAATGTATAAATAATATTATTTAATTGAACAGGAAAGAGGAAAAAATATTATTCAATTGAATAGGAAAGATAAAAAAATATTATTTAATTGATTAGAAAAGACAAAAGTAGTGATAAATGTATAAAAAATTATTATTTAATTGAATTATAAAGAGAAAATGTAATGAGTTTTAGTGAATTATAGAGATAAATAATGAGATATTGATGTGAATGCTTAAGAGAGATAAAATGTAGTGATTTTTAGTAAATTATAAGGATAAAGAAGAATATTCTAATGTGAATGCTCTTAGAGCATACAGTAGTTTCTCTAAAACTGTTCGTTGTATTTTCTGTATTATATAGATTTATTGAAAGTGGTTGTGAGTAGAGGGATATAGAAAAAATGATATATTCTCTATGTAAAGAGAATATTTGAGTGGTTTTGTAAATTGAATAGGAAAGAATAATGATAGTGATTTTTAAAAAATATTAAAAAGTAATATTCTATTGAATAGGAAAGTGGTTGTGAGTAGATGAGAGAAAAAAGATAATGATAAAGGTATCAAAAAGTATTATTTAATTTAAAAAGAGAGAGAGAAAGTAATAATTTAGAAGGAATTATAGAGTTATAGATAGTTAAACTGATGTGAATGCTCTTAGATTAGCTTGTATGGTTCCTATGATTGATCATTGATGTATGATATTTTCGTCTCAATTTGATTTTTTGTTATGTTTCAGTTGTAGCTTGGCAGATGGTTAACTCGTGGTGTTCAATTCAACCAATTTTAGCCTTTTCCATAAGGGACATGTTGGAGTTTCATCTGCATTTGTCCCTACCCACGCGGAAGAAAGAAGCCGTTAATGTAATTGTCCTGACTACAATATGGTGCATATGGAAGGCTCGTAATGAGATGCTCTTTAACAACAAAAGGCCATCGATTAATAGAATTACAGGGGAGATTAAAGCTCAAAGCTTCTTGTCGGTGAAAAACCGAGCTGCTATGGGTCATTGCAATGAGCAAATTGGTGCAAAATTTCAATTTAAATGACACTAGATGTAATTATTGGGTGACATCATTTGTAATTTGGGTGTATATTGGCTAGAATAGCAGCTTGTTGTTCTGGTTTTTGTTTTAATGAAAGTTGCCATTAATAAAAAAGCATTTTTTTTTAAGTAATGGGGTATTATATGTTCATAGCGTTGTCACCACTACACCTGAGTTTGGCGCACGAAGTTCCTCGCATTTCGTTATTCTCGTTGGTAGTGAGTATGAGTCACCACGCTCTTTATCCGCCCTTTGTCAGTCGTTTCCTTGTCAACTGTCACCAAAAACATTGTGATGACGATGACTGTGGACTTGTCAAATTGCGAATAAAGCTTGTTAGAAGGGGTTCAATATATTGCTATGTAGTGTTTGTTGAGTTATGATTCATCAATGATATTAGTGACCGTAAGTTTTGTGTTGTCAAATTAACATGGCATACTCACGTGAAAATTGAATGCATACACAATCCTTTTGCAAAGCGCTTACACTATGCAATCTCAAGACTTTTAATTTTTGTGACTCTTATATTTTTTAATACAATTCGCCATTATTAAACCCAAATTCTCCACCTTTGATTTGATATCGATTGGTATTACATTCTTACAAGTATATTATTTGTATATTAGCTTTTGATACCAAGTATCATACCCTTGCATTTGGATTGCTGTAAAGACATTATTGGTTTAGTATTAACGTAAACGTCTTGCCTAAGATTCCATTCATTTGTTGTTGAATGACGTGACACTTCTAGACCTGGTTTGTTAAAGATCTTGAATGATCGAGAAAACCCTTGAAAATGTAAAACGAAAAAACAAAATATAATATAATTTATTTTTGAACTAGAGGTATTACAACTATTAACGTTCTTCGTATGACAATTTGTCTAGAGTAATAAAGGTAATACTTCTTGTAGAACTATTTGTCTAGAGTAATAAAGGTAATACTTCTTGTAGAACTATCACATGAAACAGCTTTATTTCGTATGAAACATTAAGACTACAATATGAGTAAACAAAAACCAGAGAAAAATTGTTAAGCTTTAATGTTAATGTTTACATGGATATCTTTTGTGAAAATAAGACAAAGTTGAAGAAGATGACCAGTATACAGAACAAATTTGAACACGCATGCCAATATTGACTGGCGAATAATCTCATACAATAAACCTCCCAAATCCAGTAAGTTACAATGTGTGTCGCAACTAAATCTTAGCACCATACCTATTTATAGTCTAATTACTTAAACCGATTACAATCAAAAGTTTAGCCGACGACAATCGATGTGATTCGTTTTGAATGTCACCGGTCGTCATCTAATATTCAACACCTGTCAACAATTATCATTTTGATTTACGTGTTGGCTTTGATGCATTGACTTTGACTTTCCTTGTATGATCGCCTGATCGGTATACAACGATTTTTCAGACCAAACAACGATGATTCATTCCGCTGATTTTTCTGATGACGGTGATGAAATTTTGCGTAAGTTTTGTATGAAATTTAAAGACGATTTTCATATAAACTTGAGCCATGGTTCCGGTCGGAAAATGATGATTTGGTTGGTTAGCTATTCCATTTTAGGAATTGAACAAAATTAGAAGGTGTTCGGGATTATTTATTTAATTCCAAAAGTGTTTTTTGAGTCAAATGTGTTGGGTGATGGCGATGACGATGGATGATGTTGGGTGACAGTGGCGGCGTTGGTGGGTGGGTGGTGGTGGGTGATAGATTGGATAAATGGTGGGGTAAATAGGTAATTTTTTACCAAATAGCCTTAAGTCATTATGAAAAGTCCGAATTTGTATCTTTGAAGAAACAATTTATTACTTACTTACAAAAACTCGTTTTAAAAGTTCATTAGATTTGTCAATGACTTATTAACTTATTAGTTTTTTGAAGAAATAAAATTAAGTAATTTTATACCAGAGTTCCAAACACTTACTTATACCAGCTAGCAAAATTAGATAGCATGAATTTTTGTTGTTTTGCTCAATTATGGGATAATCACACTTATCTAAAAACATAGAACAATATTTAATCCATAAAAGATTTAGACACCCCGCTATTCCACTGTTCCTCTTATTGGAAAATGATGATAGGGTGGTTTTGCTCCCTTTTGTTAAAAGGGGTGGTCAATGGGTGTTAAAGAAGACAAAGTGGGCGAGTGATGGTAGCATAGGCATTTTTACGGATCATTGAGGCAGTTAGTCTTAGGAACCAATTGACAAAAAACTAAACTAAAAACCAACGGAATTCATATCCCAATGTTAACACATTACGATACAATATGCAATTTAGGACAAAACACAAAGACGCAAATAAGACTTTACTCTATCTTGCTGTTTGTTTTGAAAGTAAAGAGAGAGAAACCAGGCTTACAGGTGCTGATATCGTTTTTTTTAAGAAACGGTTCCGGTAAAAAAAAGTCAAGAACCGGGTAGATAGGAACCTGTTCCGGTTCCTAATCGGTATTTGACATGTTTTTACTAGCTCTAACCGGTTTTTGGGCAGTTCCTAACCGCTTATTGGCTGGTAAAGTGGAACCAGTTCTGAAAAAACCGGTTTCGGTTATGATTATACAAAGAAGTTAGAACCGTCCCAAAACCGTCTGTTGGGTAGGAACCAACGGTTCCGGGCTTGCACGTCATGAACATGGCCCGAACGTTAATTAAGTATTATAAGACTCGGGGATCCAGCCCAACGGATATTCGGGGGATCCGGCCCAACGGATGTTCTGTCGTTCGCCGTTGACGACGCACAGAAATGTATTTAATCAGACTGTAGTCTTAAACCCTAAACCCTTACCAGGAAGAACACAAGTGACTCCTAAAACCCTACGCCATCTCTTACCAGCTAACCGCCTTCGCGAGCATAATTGGTTTGTTGCAGTTCTGCTTGTGGCGGTGTTCGATCAACAGCCTCTCACTTTAGTAATCGCTTTTGCTATTCACATCGGATTCACTAAAAAAAGGATACGAATTTCGATTAAGCTTGAGCTTTTTGTTCCAGGAGAAAGTTCGAGTTCAGATTGGAGGTAGGCAGAAGTATTAATGGCGATTGATGGGAGTTTTTGTATTGAATTTGAGCTGGAAAGGTTTCTTCGTCGGTGTTCAAAGCTTCCAGCTGTTTCTCAGCTAGATAAACTAGTAAAAAAGGTATCAAGGATGATAGCAGATAAAAATATTGGATTCTGATGCATAAATTATACCAAATCCATTTTATATGTGCACTTTGGAGATCAGTATTTTGATATTTTAATCCAAACATCGGTTCATAGATCATTTATGGAATGTTTTGCTTTGGATTGTTAACTCTGTTTTACGTGTGACTATTTTCAGGGGAAGAATTTAACGGAGGAAGAATTGATTGATGGAATTGCGGAGTTATTTTTGCATCCTCATTATACAATCCCATTAGTGGGATGCTTTCGTCCAATTGCCCAAAAGATTGTTGATCGGGTTGTAACTTTGTTACATTTGGTGTCTGATGTTCTAACTTCTGATTCCAGTGATTCAATGCTAGAATTTGATGAAGGGAGATTATTTGATGATAGTTCAGACTGCAAAGAAGATATAAATATTATTAACTTTTATGTCAAACATGGGAGAGGTTTGAGACTTCATGAGCTTTCATGTTTAGCATTTTCAAGAACACTTGATTTGATACCTACTTTATCCGGGTAAGCTCACTTAAATATGTATATGAGCATTACATAATACAGTTGGGAATTGTTTATGCATTTTACACCATTTGCTGTTTTTGCTATGCTTTTTACATTTGTAGACTTTTAGTTGACTTATATAGAAATTCCATTTCTTGAAATTGCAGATGCTATTTTCTATTTATATACCTATTTTTTGCTTTGTTTTGACACAACATGCACATCGTTTTAGAGACCTTTACTCTAATAACTTAAATCATATACTTTGTAGAGAATTAGTAGATAAAATAACAGCGAAAGCTTTATTCTTGTTTGTAACTTCTGTTTCACTGTCTGCCTAGTGACAGATTCATATTCTTTTTATGTTTGGATGTAATTAATTATGCAATGTGAACTGGAATGTGTTTTCACTTTTGTTACAATAGAAATCGTGGGTTATTTTATGCAGGTCTTTAAGGGATTACTTCAAAAAAGCACCACCGCCATTTAAAAGGATTATGGGGAATATATCAATGTCCCAATTATTGCAGGTATACGTAGATCTTATTCTGTTATATATCCTTTGAAATCATGAAAGTAATATTTATGTTTATGTAACAGCTTTATGCTCTGTTTTTTTCAGGAAAGAGTTGAGATACTGGATGCGATGCGCGTATCATATCGTTTTCTTTTAGCAGATCCTGAGTCTTTTTCTAGGCTATGGGATTGGTCCTGTTTTTTGGATATTGTTCATGAGATCACGAATGTTGATAGTGAAAAATCAGAGCTTTTGTTGGACATAAGATGGTGTGTGGTTCAAATATTAACAGTGGTTTTGAAGACAAGTGACATATTTACCCGGAAAAGAATAGGTGTTATGTCAACTTCTGACTTTGGATTTGATGATAAAGTAGCATTTGCGTGTCTATTGCGGTTAGTATTATTATCTTGATGTTGATAGAGCTCACTTATTTCTAATTTCCTCACTCTCAATATTATTATTTGATGATTTTATTTTTTTATCTCTATTTATAGGTGGAAGGAATATCTTCAGGATGTGTCTTTAGAGAAAGCTGGTTGGTATCTTGAACCATTTACAGAAAGCAGATCGCCTACAGAAGAAGACATAAATTTGGGCCTTGGGCCACCAAATTGGAGCAACATGGAGGCAATCTGGTACTACTATAATTAATTAAAATTACAAAATAATAATAGATCTTTCTGAATGTCTGTTAACATGGTTTGTACCTTCCATGTGTAATAATACTAATTTCAGTTATGTTTGGGTTTTTTTTTTTAATATATTTTTTTTATATTAGGGATATGCCTAAAAGTGGAAGACCTTTTGTGTTAACATCTGCTGTGAAGAAAAGTTTTGAGATGGTATGGTTAGCTGTGAGTCAGAGGTGGCCTGTTCTTCTTTATGGTCCACCAGGATCAGGCAAAACTGCCCTTATTAGTCGGTTAGCCCATAGTCAAGGGAGTCAAGGTATTTTAATTTTATTATTTTTTTTTCTGAATTCAGTTGGCATTAAAGAAGATACTTATTACTTAATCTATATTATGTTAATTTGTTTTAATATGTAGTTCTTGAACTTCATATTTCTCTCAGCTTCTTGCATTTTGTTTTTACGTGTGACTTATTTATCATTACAGTTCTATCTATTCACATGGACGAGCAAATTGACGGAAAAACCCTTATTGGGAGTTATGTATGTGCCGAACAACCCGGTGAATTTAGATGGCAACCTGGTTCTCTTACTCAGGTTGGTTATCGTTTTTTTTTTTGTAATTTTATTTATTTATTTGCCCTTTGTGGTAAAGTTATTGAGTCTTGATCATGTTCTTTTGCTATCTACAGGCTATACTTAATGGGCTTTGGGTTGTATTTGAGGACATTGATAAAGCCCCTGCAGATGTACAATCCATTTTGTTACCTTTGCTAGAAGGTTCTAGTTCCTTCTTAACTGGCCATGGGGAGGTACTATTTTAAATTATTGGATATTATTTTCATATTTGTTTAGTGTAGATAAACACTAAAATTGGGCATTTTTAAGGTTCCATGATACAAAACGTTCTTTATTTGTTTTTATCTATCTTCACATGATAGATTGGTAAGAATATACACATTCTGAATCATTATATACTATTTGCAGGCAATTAGGGTTAGTGAAAGCTTTCGACTTTTTTCCACAGTATCAAGCTCAAGTTTAGATGCATCTGTTGTGACATCAGGTCCGTGATCACATGTATAATTGTATATAGGAAAAATAATATCATTTATACTATTTAAATTTAGAGTCTTGTGACATTTTTATTTTTCAAATATGTAGCTAGAAATTCTCTTGGTGCGTTATGGAGGAGAGTAATGGTGGGTCCTCCAAGTAGTAATGACTTGACAAGTATTGTGAAAGCTTGGTATCCAGATTTGGAATCTCTATGTGAAAAACTTATAGGTATTTATGAGAAATAACAAAGTTTGTGTATTTTCATATATCATATTGGTTGGCATAAAACGATAATATAATCTTTTTTTTTTCATTCTTGCAGAAACCTTTGAAAAGGTTAATCAGCTTACAGGTTATCAACTTGGAACTTCTGGTACCTTCTCATCTGCTGGCAGGTTTTCATTGAGGTATTAATCGATCCATGTTTTAGATTACTAGAGATGTTTGGCAATTATAATTTTTTTAATCATCTTTGACAAGGTTAATTTATGCACCTATATTTAATTATCTCTCTGTACTGACAGGGATCTTTTAAAGTGGTGCAAGAGAATTGTTGGTTTGGGTTATCAATTTGTAGGAAATAATCTGTCAGCTTATGTGGCTAAATGCATCTATCAAGAGGTTTTGATATTAATATTAATGATTATCTTCTCATCCCTTTTCTCTTTGATCATATTTATCAAAATCTTGGGTTGTTAATAAGATTTGGTTTGGCAGGCGGTTGATGTTTTTGCAACTTCTTCAAGCTCAGTGGAAATGCGGTTAAGAATTATGCGAGAGTTATCAGAGATTTGGCAAATACCAATTTCAAGTGCCAATACATTATTTCCTGTTGATAAACCTCTTGTGCAGGTTTCTATTTTTATAACAATATATTTCTTCGTCAGAATGTGTTATTATTTATTTCTTAATATGTAATTTTGTTTGCAGGATTTGCGGTCTGATGTGCATATTGGACGAGTAGCTCTTCAGAGAACAGGAAAAGTTGTAGGAACCCATATAATATCTTTTACTCTTACGTACCGTTTAATAATGGTTTTGTGTATTTTTTTAATTATATTCAATGTGCTTTCAGAAATCGGCTGTGATCAAGTCTTTTGTTGAGATTCGTACTTCACTTCATATCTTGGAAAGAATTGCTGTATCTGTGAAGTATAATGAGCCAGTTCTTTTGGTTGGTGAAACTGGTACTGGAAAGACAACGATGGTACAACATCTGGCTGCAAGAATTGGTCAGAAACTTACGGTTTTGGTATGTATTTGAACAAAAAGTCGCGTAAATTATAGTCAAATCAAAACGATCGGGTCAACATGTGTAATTTTAACACGGGTCCGATTGGATTTGGCCGGTTCAAGCCCTTAAATTTGATTATTATTTTTAGAATGTATTCATTAGTTATAAAAGTATTTTGGTAAAATCATTATTCTCATTTTTTCATCTAAATTAAATAGCAACCCAGGGGGTTTTAAGTGTTTGAAAACACTTTGGTTGACTTACTACTAGTTTGGAGTTTTACTTGTTTGACCCGAGTGAGATTAAAAACAACCCAAATTAACCATTGTTGGCAAACAAGTCCAAAGCCTGTAGTATTGGATGATACAAACAATAATAGTATGTTATAGTTTTTCTGAATTTGTGTTGCAGAACTTGAGCCAGCAAAGTGATGTTGCGGATCTGTTGGGAGGTTTTAAACCAATGAATGCACAGTTTTTATGCCTTCCTCTTTATAAGGATTTTGAAAATCTATTTAGCAGTACATTCTCTTTAAAGGTATGATCTGCATTGACATTTTTGTACTTTTTTTTTTCTATTTTTAAAGATTGTTAAATTCTTTTTTGATTAACTGCAGGACAATGATAGATTTCTTGTCACCTTGAAAAAATTTGTCAGCGACAAAAGTTGGAACAAATTATTTGATGCTCTTCAGAAGGGTGTTCGTAAAGTGGTTGAAATTGGAAAAAAATCGCCAACTGGAAAAAGGAAACGCCCTTTAAGTGAAGAGTTAGTTAAAAAATGGGACAATTTTTCATTAAGACTTGATGCAGCTCAATCTCAAATCAGTTCTTCAAACGGGATGGTATTTTCATTCGTGGAGGGTGTTTTTCTAACAGCTTTAAAAAAAGGCGAATGGATATTACTGGATGAAGTTAATTTAGCACCTCCTGAAACTCTTCAAAGAGTTATTGGTGTTCTTGAAGATGAAAGTGGGTCCCTTTGTTTAGCAGAAAGAGGAGATGTGGATTATATAACCAGAAACCCTAATTTCCGGATTTTTGCATGTATGAATCCCGCAACTGATGCTGGTAAACGCGATCTTCCATTGTCGTTAAGAAGCAGATTCACGGAGTATTTTATGGATGATGTTTTGGAAGATGAGGATCTAATGCTTTTTATTAATGAGTTTATGGGAGGTGATCGTTCAGTTAAAGATATAACAACTAAAGTCTTGAATTTTTATAAAATTGCAAAGAAAGAATCTGAAGAAAGGCTGCAGGATGGAGCTAATCAGAAGCCTCAGTACAGTTTAAGGTCACTTTATCGTGCTTTAGAATATACAAAGGGAGCGAAAAAGAAATTTGATTTTTCAAAAGCTATTTATGATGGATTTTCAATGTTTTTTCTTACAATGTTAGATCCTCCAAGTGCTAAATTAATGAACAAATTAATTGTGAAATACCTATTGGATGGAAAAACAGCTCCTTATATCTCATTTGATAAGTACATTAAGGTCCCGGAGAATTTCAAATCTAATGATTTTGTGGACAACTATCAATTAACTGATAGTGTTAAGGGGCAACTTAGTAATTTGGGACGTGCTATATTTATAGGAAAATATCCGGTTCTGTTACAGGGACCCACATCTAGCGGAAAGACCAGTCTTGTTCAGTATCTTGCTGCAATAACGGGTCATGAATTTGTACGGATTAACAATCATGAACACACTGATTTACAAGAATATTTGGGTTCTTACATAACTGATGCCACTGGAAAACTTGTTTTTCAAGAAGGGGTGTTGGTTAAAGCGGTTAGACATGGGTATTGGATTGTTCTTGATGAGCTTAATTTGGCTCCTTCTGATGTTTTGGAAGCATTAAATAGGTTGCTTGATGATAACCGTGAACTTTATGTTCCTGATTTATGCGAAACGATTCGTGCACATAAAGATTTTATGCTGTTTGCGACTCAAAATCCACCGACTATCTATGGTGGACGAAAGATGCTTTCCAGAGCCTTCCGGAATCGGTTTGTTGAGATTCACGTGGATGAAATTCCTCAAAATGAACTGATAACAATTTTGGAAAAACGTTGTAAAATTGCTCCGTCGTATGCAAAGAAAATGATTGATGTCATGAAAGATTTGCAGGTTCATAGGCAAAGAAGTCAAGTTTTTGCTGGAAAACACGGGTTTATCACCCCTCGCGATTTGTTTCGGTGGGCTGATCGGTACCGGATGTTTGGGAAATCATATGAAGATTTAGGGCGCGATGGGTATTATTTGTTGGCTGAAAGATTGCGTAATGATGAAGAGAAGAATGTTGTTCTAGAAGTTTTGGAGAATCATCTAAGAGTCAAACTTTCTAGCACTCTTATGTACAAGGTAACATCTTATATTCTTCTGTCTAGCTTTTGAATTACTGATAAAGTTTTTAGTACTTTCGTGGACCCCACATACATTACTACCTCTTCTGATAAATTTATCTTATTTGTTTTGTAACTTAGGGAGATGCAGCTCCAAACTTGCAAGGATCTTTTGTTGCTTCGGGGGATCTTGGAAGGCATGCTTTTATAATAAGATTTTATGTTTTTTTTTTTAATTCTAAATGTAATTTTTTCTTTGTAATGCAGGATGGTTTGGACTGAGAGTCTGAGGCGGTTATACTTTCTTGTTGAGCGGTGTTATAGGTTACGTGAACCAGTGCTTTTGGTTGGAGAAACTGGTGGTGGTAAGACAACAGTATGTCAGTTGCTGAGTCTTTCCTTGGGGTCCAAGTTACATATCTTGAATTGCCATCAATACACAGAAACTTCTGATTTTCTTGGGGTTCGTCTTTCATCTCTCTAATTCTTTTTTTATTTACATAACCTCTTATCATTTAGGCAAGAATTGTTGGTTTTAGTACTGACAGGTCCTATTAAATGTATTTATTTTTCTTGTAAAATAGGGATTCTATCCTGTTCGCGAAAGATCAGAACTAGCTTCGGATTTCAAAGTTTTGTGTGAGCAATTGCTGCAGTCAAAAGCTTATAAGCACTTCCCTCATGATGTTGTAAGTTTTTTTTTACAATTATTTTGTTACAATATATATTTCTGGTATATACTTATAGCCCTTAACACGACACTTTTCAATAACAGAAAATTTCATTTGACATTAATCAAGCTTCAACTACACTTGATCAAGTGAATAAAATGATAAAATGCTACAGAGAAGGTCAAGTCCTTGATGCTGATGTCACCCCTAATGAAATCGATTATATTGAAGACATAACACAACGGCTCTCTGTCCTTCATAAAAAATGGTGCACAATCTTTAATTGGCAAGATGGCCCTCTTGTGGAAGCAATGAAAAATGGTGACCTGTTTCTTGTGGATGAAATTTCATTGGCTGATGATAGTGTTCTTGAAAGATTGAATAGTGTGTTGGAGCCCGAGAGGAAATTGGTTGGTTTCTTTCTGTTTTTGTTTCTTGAAAACTTTTCATTTCTGTTTCTTTTTTTCTTTCAAGTTGTATATATGGTGGAATAAAAATAATATTTTTCAACAGTCTTTGGCAGAAAAAGGGGGTTCTGATCTTGAGAAAATAACAGCACATGAGAAGTTTTTCATTCTTGCTACTATGAATCCGGGAGGCGATTATGGTAAAAAAGAATTGTCGCCTGCACTTCGCAATCGGTTTACAGAAATATGGGTATCGCCTGTGAGTGAGCTGAATGAGCTCAAAAGTATAGCATTAGAGAAGTATGTCGTAAATTTATATCTATCATCTTTACAATATTTTGAAAGTAAGTTAGGTATATATATATGATAAGTATCTAATATATGTTTCATTTTGCAGGATCTTAAATCCTGAACTCTCTTTTGTGGCAGATGTAATGATAAATTTCTGGGAGGTATGGTTTACTTTCATTAAGCACTATAATCTCTTTGATTGTTTTAATTTTTTTTTATAATTACTTTATAAGTTTGGCTGTTTGCAGTGGTTCAATCGGTTACAAACCGGAAGAATGCTGACAGTTAGAGATCTTTTGTCTTGGATAGATTTTATCAATGTGACTGATAAAAGTTTGCTTCCAGAGGTTGCGTTGTTGCATGGTTCATTTCTTGTCCTGCTTGATGGACTAAGTTTAGGTATGTTCTCAAATCATCTATCTAGTAATATTTGTTTATTTTCTTAATTTTATGGGACTTACCATTAATATATTATAATTTGTTATAACAGGTACGGGTATTTTAAAAATTGAGGCTGAAGAATTGAAGGAAAGGTGCTTATCGTTTCTTATGACGCAATTAAAGGTACTGTTCAATATATATATATATATATATTGTTTTATATTTGTGTCTTCTTTTTACTATCGCTATATATTATTAATCAATACGTGTTTGCGGTGCAACAGGAGAGCAAAAGTTGGTCTGATTTTCTGAAGTCTGCTGAGGCACCGACTAGTAGTCGCATGGAGATAGACAGTTCCTTTGGAATTCATCCATTTTATATTGAGAAAGGTATTTAAGTGCTAAATACCATTTGGCATAATCTTAAATATTTGTCTAATGCAAGTTGTTTTTCAGGGAATAACCGACTACAGGCTGAAGGATTTGAGTTTTTGGCACCAACCACCCGCAAAAATTCCCTACGTGTACTTCGGGCTATGCAGCTCAAAAAGCCTGGTACTTTCTTCTAAAAAACAACCCTAGATAGCAAATTGGGCGGATCTAATGGGTTTTGGTTAAAACAGTTAATTTTTAGTATCTTTCTAAGGTGACCAAAAAACGTCCATCTTTTTGTAAAACTAGTTCTTTTTAACAGACTGGTTACATCTAATAAAAGAAAACGTTAACTATATTCTTTCAAGTTATTTTTTATATAATCTGCTTGAGAGAAGATGTATATTTGTAAACCAAACAGTCGGTCGATTTGCCAAACTAGTTTTCCCAAATGAGGTTATAACCCCTGTTTGTACATTGTAGTTTTATTGGAAGGAAGTCCAGGTGTTGGAAAGACAAGTCTAATTCTTGCTCTTGGCAAGTTTTCTGGACATTCTGTTGTACGGATAAATTTATCAGAGCAGGTCACTAATATTATTCCTTTAATTAATTTCTGTATATACATATATGTTGGTACTCAACTTTCTGATGGCTAATTCAATCAGACTGACATGATGGATTTACTGGGATCAGACTTACCTATTGAAAGTGATGAAGGAATGCAGTTTGCTTGGTCTGATGGTATCCTCTTGCAGGTTAGAAAGCTGCTATTATAGTTTACTAACCATCTTTGCAACTATCTTTAATATATTAAATATTCATTCAGGCTTTGAAGAATGGATCTTGGGTTTTGCTTGATGAACTTAATCTTGCTCCTCAGTCCGTGTTGGAGGTTTCATTTATTTCCTCCTATTCATGCTCACTTGTTTTCTTTTAAATATAATTATATTGTTCTGAATTTTTTATTTTATAATTTTGGGAATCAGGGATTGAATGCTATATTAGATCATCGAGCAGAAGTTTTTATCCCAGAATTGGGACATACTTTCAAATGCCCTTCTTCATTTAGAGTTTTTGCTTGTCAAAATCCTTCCAATCAGGGAGGTGGGAGAAAAGGCCTTCCCAAATCTTTTCTCAATCGCTTTACTAAGGTTTTTGTCAATATTATTATTATTATTATTTACATTGTTTGTTTGTAAAGTAGAAAAAAAAAGCAGCCTATTTTGACTAATGCTGAAACCAATGTTGCCACCTTTTGTATTGTGATGAATCATTTTTTGATATTGTTTCAGGTATATGTTGATGAATTAGTTAAGGAAGACCACCAATTCATTTGTACTTCTTTGTACCCGTCGATCCCAGAGCCTTTGCTTTCAAAGCTTATTGATTTTAATAAGCGTTTATATCAAGATACAATGATCCACCACAAATTTGGACAATCCGGATTCCCATGGGAGTTCAATTTGAGAGATGTTATTCGTTCATGTCAGATCATTGAAGGTTATATTTTATATCTTTTATTTTCTACTTTATAAAGATAATACACAACCACCTAAGTCTTCACCAAGGCCACCTAATTATAAAAACAATTTTAGTGGCCACCTAAGATTTATTTTGGTTTCATTTATGCCAATTTTGTTAAGCTTCCTAATGACAATATGTCTAAAAATTCAAAGCTTTTGTAAATTATTGAGCTAGAGGTAATTGTCACTTTTCAGTTTCTTAAGAGAGTTTTTAGTCAAAATCGTCATACAAACAAACAAACATACCCAGTGAAATTTGCCATACATGGAACCAATTTGACGTGTTTCAATACTTGGGTGACCTATGTTCTCATTTAATATCATCTACCTATGCTATCATTCTCTAGTGATCTCTAATTTAAATGAAAAATATTAACCATTTAGGTGCTCCTGAAAGTTCAAAAAACGACTGCTTTCTCAACACTGTATATGTCCAAAGGATGCGTTCTTCCACTGATCGACAAGAAGTCATTAATCTTTATGAACAAGTTTTTGGAGTGAAACCGTTAATAAATCTGTACCCAAGGGTGCAACTTAATCCAGAAAACTTGATTGTTGGAAACACGCATGTGAAAAGGAATAATATACAATCATCAACCCTATCTTCATGTGAATTAAAAATACTGCCAGCTCAGCGTCAAACTCTGGAAACTATGGCGCAATGTTTGCATCATCAGTGGTTGGTTTTGCTGATTGGTCCATCAGCATCTGGTAAAACTTCTTTAATAAGATTAATGTCACAACTCACTGGAAATGTGCTAAATGAACTTAGTCTTTCATCTGCTACTGATATATCTGAGCTGCTTGGATGTTTTGAACAATATAATGCCATTCGCCATTGCCGTCATGTTGTTGACCAAGTTGACCGTTACATGAATGCATACATGTCTCGTGAAACATTCACAAAACAAAAGAAATTGATCAAGAGTTGGCTTTCTTTCTCATCAACTATTGATCATAGTTCTGCTAGTTTGCTTACTGCATCTGTTGAGAACTGGAATCAGGGAGTTTTTCATTCTCTACCGTTATTAATTAATATTATTGAGAATTTAAAACGTGTTATGGAGAACTGCAGTGACGATCTTGATAGATTGCTGAAGATTGTTATGAAGGTGCAAGATGATCAGAGGAAACTGCTGTATCCTGCAAAGTTTGAATGGGTAATGGGATTGCTTATTAAGGCAATAGAAAATGGAGAGTGGATTGTACTTGAAAATGCTAATCTTTGCAACCCTACGGTTTGTATTCTATTTTTGTTTAAGCACATTTTTTAAACCTTTCTGATAGTTAAACAAACAATTCTATCTTTAGTTATCATTTTTAATTTATTTATCTTTAGTTATCTTTCTGTTTCCCTTTAATATCTTATGATAGTTTGTTAAGTTGCAAGTTGCTCAATTTGTTATTTTTTTAATTTGTCTCTTGATGTAGGTTCTCGATAGAATCAATTCTCTTGTTGAGCAATCTGGTTCAATAACGGTTAATGAATGTGGGACCATAGAAGGAAAACCAATGGTTCTTCGGCCCCACCCTCAATTCAGAATGTTTCTGACGGTTAACCCAACCTATGGTGAAGTATCACGAGCCATGAGAAATAGAGGTGTTGAAATCTATTTGATGCAACCTTACGGTTCAATCGGTTTGAATGATTACGAGAGTGAACTCAAAGATGTGAAAAGATTTTTTGCACTTTCAAATATACCTGGTGAAACTTTAGTTAATGCAATGGCTAAATCTCATCTTTTTGTTAAAAACATTGGGTTGCAGCATGATGTCAGCATTTCAAACCTTGAGCTTATGAGATGGGTTCAGTTATTTCAACGGCTTCTTACAAATGGAAATCAAGCTTTATGGAGCTTGAATATTAGTTTTGAGCATACATATCTTTCCTCATTAGGACACTTGGTGGGAAAAGATATTATCAATGAAGCGGTTAACTCTTACCTTTCAATGCATGAACTTTACAACTATAGATCTTATTTGGGTTCTTCTTTATGCTTACCTGGCGGGTGGCCCACACCACTGACTGTGTGTGATTTTGTACGGTACTCGGTTGAAACTTCTGTTAAACAAAACTGCATGTATGTGGACTATCTTGGTGCTCAAATTGCCTCACATTCGTTTAGGGTTTCTTCGGGTCAATTTCACAGTGATTCCATGATGACATATGTAACAGATGTAGGTTTATTGCATGATGTTGCATTTCCAAATGCTGATGTGGCGGGGTTGAACACTGTCAACCAATCAACATTCGATGCAGGACTCGCACGCAAACAGCTTTTTTTTGCTGCTAATTGGACCCTTGAACAAGCTACAGAAACCGACCTTGAATCTTATCTTTTCTGGTTTGAGTGGTTAAGCAATCAGTTACAAGGTTATTGCTCGTTTTTTTCTACTTTTTCAAAACTTCTGAAAGAAGAACGCGATCATTCTATTTGGAATTGCATTAGAAAATGCCGTGATGTAGACAATTTGGATTTCAAATCAGCTACTTCAATACCTATGCTTTCATTGGAGTATGCTAATTCAAATGCAATTGTATCAGAATCTTGCAGTCAAGTTCTTAAAAAAGCAATCAACTGTGTTGAGTTGTTAAGGGTTAGTTATCAACAATGGCATGATGAGAGTGAGTTTAAGTATAGTGCTACAACTCGGTGTTTCAAATCTGTTTTGCTATCATTAAGGAGGCTTGAAGAACGAATTCTTGATGTGATAGTTGATTCTCCTTTATTTGATGAGCTTTTTAAACTTTATAAGAAGCTCATTGATGATCATTCATCTGCATGGAGTGCATTAGTTTCATCTCAGTTTGATTGCTTGTTAATTTCTTGGCGGTCTTTGGTAAAAGATGTAAAAAAGTTGAAAGAGTTTTGTGCAAATGAAGTAGAAAATTTTGAGGTCCTCTTTCTTACATCATCAAATACTTGAAACCCACATTAATTTCTTTATTTCTTTGATCTTATTCTAAACTTGAATTTGAATCTGTGTAGAATGACATGAAGGTTTTGGAAAGAGTTAAATCATGGAACTTGAATTCACAGAGATCGTTGTTGTGGGCATACGGTGGTCATCCATTTTCTCCTTCTTCTGTTGATATATATAATCAACAACAGCAGCTCATAAACCTTTGTCATGCTATTTGGACAAGAGAGATGACCTTGCAAGAACTAGGTTCTTTTATATATTCCTATTAATATTTTTATCATTCTTATTATCTTTAACAAGGCTATATTCTTATATAAGCTTAGCTGTACTCTGCTGAAATGCTTCTGTTTTTTTTTTTTTTAATTGTAGCCCAAAAAGACTCCATTGAGACTGCTGTTTCAACCAATCCTGATCTACGTTCTCTTGCCATGCAAGGTACTTTGAATATTAAAAATGTAAATCTTTACTTCTGTGATTTAATATTTCTTCTGTATGAAGGTGTTTGCATGTCTGCGTTTATCATGACCAAAGTGGATGAAGACAACCTTGATGTGTTAAAGCAGATGAAGGACATGCATCAGGTACCATTTATAAACTCTTTATCTTTATTTCTTGTGCATACATAATTTTAAAACAATAATTTTTATGATCTGTATGTTACTATTGCAGATGCTATTAAGTAAGTTTCAACATGAAAAGGACAAGCTGGAAAGGAATAAACTGACAAACGAGCAAGTTTCGCCTTTTGGTGCTCTATCTAGCTGTTGTGTGATGAACAATGACATGTTATGTCAACCGTCTTGTTTGAGCTGTTGGCTTGATACTTTGCCTTTGAATGATTCTACAAGTTTTGGTCTTGATATGAGGCTACTTCAAGAACTATCCAGTATTGTTGTTCTTGATGAGAATCATCTTGAATCTGTAAGAGTTGCATCTATCGATAATTTTCACATTTATTATATTTAACTTTTAGGATCATGTATATGACATTTAGATTTGGAATCACTGTCTTGTGGGAAATTTACTGGGTAGGTTTGGTTTGTCTTGATTTCCAGTCCAATCCAATCCAACCCAAACCAAACTGAAATCTGCATTCAAACATTAGTACCCAGATTTTGTTCGGTGTGGTTTTTTGTTTTTTTGGGTCGAAACCATATATATTTGAAACCCCTATCGTACACCATGACCACATGTTCAATCATTACTCTATTAAGAATTAAAAAAAAAATCTGATTGAAATTTTTACATTTACTTGGCAAAGACGTTACTAGGGTTGAGTTACTGATATGTTCATTTTTTGGCTCTTTTAGGGTTTATCTTGTTTGCGTAAGTTCCTGAAATCTACTTTGGAGTTTTCACTTGATTATTCTTCAAGGCCTCCAACTGATTTCTCTCCACATCAAAAGATTTTATGGGTTCTTGATGCATGGAACTCTGTCAATTCTGGTTAGTGTAACATCCTCACTAAAAAGACAATTTCATCTTAAAATATCTAATTAAAGTTTTTTAATATTTTAACAGCACGTGCAAGCATTTCTAGCACTGTTAGTGAGATGTGGTTTAATTGGCACACTTCTTTGTGGAAGCATCACTTGAACCGTGAAAAGGTATGCGTTATGCTCATTTATGGTTGATAAAAACAGAGGACAATTCATTCTTTTGTGCAAAAAATTAATTTTTTTTTTTTCTGTTTGCAGACAAGTTTGAGCCAACATGGTTATGCTGATCTGGTACCTGATATGCTTTTTCAGCCAGTGGCAACATTGTCTTTAGACAAGATTCTGTAAGTAACTATTTGCGAATGGAAGATGATTTGGAGACCACCATTATTTTCTCAATTGATGCTTATTTTTCCAGTTTCCGCATTTAACATTTTTTTAAAATATTTCTTATCAAATGAAGGCAAAGTTCAATTGGTATCAAAGATCTTAATGCACATATTCTAAAACTTGGAGTTGCTTCTCGTAATCTTTGGTTAAGTTCTCCACATGTTGCTGAGTGTCGTCATTTCTTTGTATCATGCGCTCGATCTCTGCTTCAGCAGGTAGCTCTTTGTTCTTTTTATATTAATATCATTATTATTGTTGTTTTCCAAAAGCAACTGTTCATTTAAGGTTCCATTGCTTCTTGCATATTGTTAGATTGATGTCAAATGTTTTAATTTCTTTTTTTATCTTTTTAATTCAGATAATACTTGCACATGAGAAGTCTTTTGAAGCTGATAAATATTCTCTATTAAAATCTATGTTCTTTTCAGCTCAGGTAAATGTGATCAATGTTATTTTCATTTCTAGGGTACCAAGATATTGTCATTTGGTGTATTCTAACATGTTTTACACATAACAGAAGGTCAATGTTAATGTTATTATGTCTGTTTTGACATCATCAACTCACTCAGTTCTGAAGTCTTTAATAAATCCATTTATCAAGCCATTGCTTCATGAGCTATATTCACAGAATTCTACAGGTTAACAACTATTTATAATAAACTAATCTGTACCTCGTCATATTTAATCCTGTATTGTTTGATAGTTAAAATGTATTTTTCTTTGTAGATTCTTTGTTTGATCTTGGTTGTGCTTGGTTACGCATTGGAGGTTTACGTTATCGTCTTCTGGTATGCTGTGATGATGTGGATCCAGCTGTCAAGAAGAATTTTAAACATAATCAATTGGTAGAGAGAATTTCATCACTTGAACTTGAAATACAAGTATGGCTTTCCACAAATAATATGAGTATTTATTTTTTTTTCATCTTTAAATGTTTTATAATGTTCAAATTATTGTTACAGGTGCGCAAAGAGTGTGTCCATCTGGCAGGATGCTTCTCATTAAGTGAAGCTGATTTGGAGAAGACAAGATTGTTAAATAAACTTAAAGCTGAAAGAAACAGACTCCAAAGAGAAGTTGTTTTTCGTTCTAATCCTGTGAAGTTTAAGAAGTTGAGATCAGAATGCGATGAATTTATGAAATTTGTTGCAACGCTAGAGGATTTAGGGCGTTTAAATATAAAATGTGTAGCTGATCATATACATAATTGGCAGGTATTGATCACTTATCTGAAGCATAATACCTCCTAAAACATTTAAATTATTATTAAAATTTCAGAATTTGTAATCTTATTTGTTTATCCAGGAAACTGCCACACGTTTTGTGGACCGATTATCAAATGAATATTCCGAATATGTTGATATTATTCAACCAGTTCAGATTGCAATATATGAGATGAAATTGGGATTGTCACTAGTGCTATCAGACTGTCTACGTGATCAATTTCTAGAAAGAATTGGACAGAAAAATATCAATGTCGTTTTGGTAAATATATAAATCTTTCATTGCTGTTATCCTCACACTTTGGCTGTTGACCCTGATGTTGACTTTTTGACCGGCAGGACGTGGTTTATTCCTTTATAAGGTTCCCGAGGGGCGTGTCAAGAAAATATGTACCATATATAGAAGACAGTTCTAATGCTAAACTTGCACATTTTGATAAATCTTTTCCTACTTACATGAGGGAAGATGATATGAACATGGTGGAAACTTTGGTTACTTCTGCAAGAAACAATAATAAAGATGAAGAGGTGTGTATGTTACTATATTTAAGATACATATTTGACAATTTTACTATGTTTATTTGAATTTAAAATGAATTATGGCTTGTTTTATGTCTGTTAAAGGGATCTGTTTTGCAACTGAAAGCTTCGATACATCAAAATATTTTTCTTCGTGTGGTGCATTTTGTGGCACATGCACATTTTCTTGACAATGCATCTTTCAAGGTAATACATTTCATTTTTTGTGTAACAAAGGTGGAGATTAATTGAATTGTGACGTATTCCAAAAGATTATTAATACTAATTGCTATTGTAAATGGAAATATGCTTTTGATGAAATGTTGACACACAAATTTGTTGCACTTACTTTTTTTGTTTCTTTTTGCACAACAATTAGCTGTTGGATAAGATGTTTGATGAGTTTGCAAACCTTTGGATGAAAATGAAAACTCAAGTTAGAATCCAACAAGAGCTTGATTCCGAGCAGTTCAAATTCAGGCCTCGTGATTTTGATATTAAAAATGTCATTGAAATTGACGTTTCTACCCTTGAAAGTTCCCTTGCAAATGAAGCTTTTTCAGAGTGGCAAGAGTTGGCCAATGAGGGAGTTGAAGTATCGGTTGAGAAGGTAACTAATTTTACATGCTAAAAGCATTCATTTGGATACCTTTTTTATTACCTAACAGAGGTGCCAATTTTGGACCATTATTTAAATTAAGAAACATATCTAATGGGTTGATTATTGGCAAAATGTACTTTCAATTTTGCCATTACTGATGTTTCTTGCAGAACAATGCTGATGATGAGCATGAAGTCTTGGAGAAAGATTGGAATCTCCTGCTGGAATCTATGCTGAATGAAATGGTCAATGTTTTTAACACCATATTTGGTTGCACTGATCTCCTTCAACCTGTGAGTTGATTTTTTTTTATACTTTTGTACTTTATAGTCTAATTAATAATGAGCAATGCACTGAAATTGTTACTAATTGTTGTTGCTTTTTCTCAGGTAAGATTTGTTCAAGTATCTGATTCAGATAGACTGCGTTCATTCTTGGATTCTTATACTTTGGGTACAAGAATAATAAAAGGTGAACATGATGTGTAATCACTACACATATATCTCTAACTTCCCTTAAAATTCTAAATACAACACTTAAATATATACTTTTATTCTCAGATCTAGAGGGCTTATTATGCTCCAGTTTAGATTCTAAACTTATCCCAGAACATGCATTACGCCTTTCTTTGGAGCATGATAAGAAACTTCTTTCATCTCATCTACCAAAAAGTTCTTTCAACATCTACAAGGTTTTGTGTGCTATTACTTTTTCTGTTGATTAAACTTTTATTTTTTATTTTATTTTTATCTTATCGGCTTGTGATATAGGATTCAAATGCTTCCTTGTTGGCTAAGATGGTGGGCCCCGTTATAAATCTTCAAAATCGAATTCGGCATCTTATGAGTGAATGGGATGACCATCCTGCCCTTCAGAAAATTGTGGATGTGATTGATATGATTTTGTCTATACCTATGAACACCCCTCTTGCTAAGGTCATTTTTTATATTTTTTATTTTGTTTCAAGAAAAAATTAAAGAAGATAATACTAGCAATTGACTCTTTTTACTTATGAATCATTGTTCATGTGTGCATAGAATTTTATGTGGATCTTGCTTCTAGGTTGTTACAGTTACTCATTTCCGTATAAATTGTCTCACATATGGTCCCTGTGGTCAAATTCAAAGGCTATATTGGTCATTGCACCCTGATTTATTCAAAGAGTTAACGGAAGCTAGCTCTAATACCCGTACTCATTACAAATATTGAAAGCATAAAACCCAAATCTGTTACTTCAAAACCCTTAGTACCCAAACGTGTTGTTTTCCGTAACCCACATGGACCATTAGTATAGTTACTTCAATGGATCTATTTAAAGCTTCTAATAGTTTATGTCGTTTTTTTCTTTATAGGCTATGTCAGGCTTGCAGTTTTTACTTAACAGGGTTCGGAACCTTCAAGAAACTGTTTCAAAATTTCCCCTTTCTGGTAAAGTTTGACTTTTGTTAGGTTTCCATGTAGAATTAAAGACCAATTTTATATTCTTAAGGATCCATTTCACATATATAGATATATATTTTTAAATTTGCAGATCAGTTAGATCCAATTATTGCTCTTGTGTCCTCATGGCAAAAGATGGAATTTGAATCATGGCCTACTTTACTTGATGAAGTTCAAGCAAGATTTGACTCTAATGCTGGCCAGGTTCGTAATAGTCAGTTTACAATGACAGTTTTATTAGTCACCTATTTAAATGCCCTTTTGATATTACTCGATCAGAAGGACGTGTTTGTATTATTATTATTATTGTTTTTTTTAACTTGTAATGGCCTAATCTCTTGGGTACTTTGCAGTTATGGTTTCCCTTGTACTCGGTTCTTCAAAAAAGTGATACTGCGAATACTGATGTTTATACTCAGGCTACAATGAAAAGGCAAGTTATTGTGTGTGATGTTACTAACAGAAAGTTCTAGAATATCTTTAGATTTGTAACATATCTACTTATTTTTACGCAGTTTGGATGAATTCATTCAGACTTCTAACTTTGGTGAGTTCAAAAAGCGTCTTGAACTTGTTTTTGCGTTTCATGGCCACATCAGCACATCGATTACTCAGAAATCTAATTTAAGGTTTGCACTTCTTTGTCTGTCTTCTGTATGTTTTTAAAAATAGATTATGTGATCATACATTTCTTTTGTTTTATGTCATGCAGCCGTTGCCATGAGGATAATGTGAAGATTTTTTACAATACATTTGGCTTCTACATTCAGTTCCTGCCAACGTTAGTTTTTTTTTTTTGCTGACATCTTAAATGAGTAATTTGCTACAATTACATGAGAATTGCAACTAAATCAATTTATTTGTATTTCAGTATTCTCGAACATATAGCATCTAACAGAAAGAATATTGAGGGAGAACTGAAAGAACTCTTGAAGTTGTGCAAATGGGAACGTAATGAGTGGTTTATGACGATGGAGACTTCAAAACGGACTCGTGATAAGTTTAAAAAGCTGATTCAGAAGTATACTGTGAGTGGCATAGTTTTTGTTTTTTATTAAATAATAAAGCACAAGAAACATGACATCAGTAATAATCTATTCTGGACATGTTTAACACTTTAACTCAGTTTGAGGTTATTTGGTGTTAACTTTCTATCAATGTGAAATTGATGATGTCATCTATTTTTGTATAAACCAAACATAATTATAATAATGCATTTTGCAAGATTTTTTTTATGTATCTTATTTGTATAAAGAAAACATATTTATAATAATGCATGTCACAGGATGTACTGAAGCAACCTGTAAAGCCTATTCTTAATCAAGCTGCTGTTCAAAGTGGAATACAAACAACAGCATTTAATGATCGTACGATGTTTAGTAGTTCTTTTGAGAAATACAAGCAAGTTCTGGATGTCGCGTGTCATGAAACTCGTTTCCAAAACCAACGGAGGTACAACAAAATTTGTTTGGTAAAATTAAAACACAAAATGCATGTGAACCCGTAAATTGTTTTGACCCATTACTCTACTTGTAATATGGAGTACAGGTTCATATGGCCTTCTTCATGGAGAAATATTGCAGATGTTGCATTGGAAGACATGCGCGTTGCACGTTCTAATGAGCCGGACCGTGTATGCGTTTGCTTGGCGGAAGCTGAAGGTTAGTTTCGTCCTTTTTACAGTAAATGTTTATTCTCAAATGCTTTTCGTATTTAATGCTTGAAAGTTTTCAGGCAATATAGATACTGTCAGCAAGTTGATAGATTTGAAGTCTTCAAGTGATGAAGAGTGGGTTCAAATCCAAGACATACTTGAAAACGTGAGCAGAAATCTTATTGATTGTGGTGAAGTTTGGAAGGATGAGGTAAAAAAGAGTCTGCCAAAAAGAAGATATCTTTCTCAACTACTAAAACTGTTGGATAAATGTGGATTAGCTAAACATAGATCTGCATTCACTGAGGTACGGTTAACTTTTCCATTATATTAAGGTGAAATGACCAAAATACCCTTTTGACTTTTGAATTGTCCAAGTCAAATGACCCAAATCTGTTACTTTAAACCCTTTCTACCCGAACATTTTAACTTTTCGCAAACATGTGTGCAATATGTTCTATCTGATGATTATTTTCTTGTTGTGGGTTTGTAGGATGAAGACGTGAAAAATAAATTAAGCAGCCGATGGTGTCTCCAACCATGTTATAGTATGGAGCATTTGCTTGGAAACCATGATGATAAATTTCCAATGGATAATGTCTGGAAAACAGCAAATGAATACTTCTTCAAAAGTATATATTCTTTGGCCAATTTGCAAGCAGCTAGCTTACTTCGCCACAAGGATTTTTCACTTGTACAGGTAATCACACAAATGTTTAAATCTTAAAATAGTTAATGTTTGATATACAGAGTATATTGTTGAAGCAGTAATCTTATTTTCAATTTAGTAAACAATCTGAGTGGCTTTTGATTCATTTAAATGTATTTTTACGTGTAGGTTAATGATTCTATTTCATATGTTGATCATCTTGTTGAGATTCAACAATCTCATAGAGCTGCTGCTTATGATCTTGCCAACGGTTTGGAACTTTTAAGGAAGCGCAGTTCGCCTTTACAGAATCTATTTTCTGGGGGCTCATTTTCTCACAATCAAGATATTGTTTGTAAATGCATGTGGCGACAAAAGGTTTTTTTTTTTTTTTTGTAACTACATTTTGAATATTATTTAGATGATGGCTACTATTGAATATCCTATGATTATGATGCTCATGTTTTCTTTATTGTTGCAGCAACTGTTTGACACTATGTGCAACATATTAGATGATGAATGCTTGTTGCTAAAAAGTGTGGAAAACAACCATTTAAACAATTGTCAGAGTGTTGGAGCTTCTGCTAGCGGGATTCGTATTTTCCTAGAGGAATTTGCTCCTGAATTCAAAAAGTCCAAGGTATTATATTCATTTTTATTAAAGTTCATTAAACATAAAAACCAGTTGATGCCCAAAATTAACAAGTTTTTTTTTTATTTATTGAGGGACAGTTTAAGATAGAAGTTATTATCTATAATCATTGTCAATTTAAACTCCAAGGGTGTTTCAGACTAACTTAATACCTATTGCAGGAAACGCTGGATAATTATCTTTTTGGTGATTGTGGCAGTCTAATTAGCACATCAGTGGTATTACATCCTTATGGCATCACAAAGCAAATGGAGCAGTTTCTCCAACAAAACTTTTTGTTAATCAAGAAATTTAAAGATCAATTACATGCTATTCGTAAGCAAGATCCGGATGCAGGATTAGCAACAAAGGTTCTGCTTGACCATTTTGAGGACATCATCACAAACGTATATAAATTTCTAATAATTTTCTTTTCTTTTTTTCCCATATAAAGTTTATGGCTAGTTTTGACTTTTGTTGACTTTTTCAGGGTTACCTTTTAGATGAATACTATAATTCTGCTTTGGAAGAAAGGCATCAGTCAGGAAAAAAACATGATGCTGGTGATATTTCAAGAGCTGAAGTTCTGTTCACTGAGTCCCTAAGGAAAACATGCAAACAAATTGTTGACGGCTTTGACCGAGTTAATTCGGTCAATAACACGCCTGACCGTTCAGATGATTACCTGGAAAATATCAATAACTGGCAAATTTTGTTTGCCTCAAGAGTAAAGAGTCTGCAGTTGGACACTGTACATGATGATACAGTGAAAACCCTTAACCTTGCTGTAAATGCCTTCTTCTGATCTTATTCTGATTTTGACTTTTGACCACATTTTGACTATTTTTAACACTAATTTGAATTAATTTACGCAGGGAGAACTCATTGACCTTTATGGAAATGATGAAACACGTGTAGGTCTTGTCGAGGCGCAATTGAAGCATATGTATTCGTTATTGGACCTTATGATTAACTTTGGAAATGGTCTTCTTAATGACTTTATGGTGGCCCACAGTACTGTAAGTTGACCTTTTGTTGTTTTATTTCAGAAACATGGGTTTACTTATCTCAAACTGGAAACTCTTTCGACTTAAAAATATAGCACACCATGTATTTCGATAAATTTATTTATTTATTTATTTCTCACTTATGGCAATTTCTTTTGTGTTTTTGTATCTGGTACAGTTATCTATGGTTACTCACGCGCTAGCAGAGATTTTTGCTTCATTATATTCGCAAGGTTTTGGTTGTTCAGCAGAAAACCAAGAAGAAGACAATGGTGCTCAAGATGCTACTGGAACGGGTATGGGTGAGGGTGCTGGTGTTAAAGATGTAAGCGAACAGATAGAAGACGAAGATCAACTACTTGGAACCGAAAAGGTACCATCTGTTGTGCCACATCAGCAGTTTACTAGTTTCTATTTTGTGCTGTTTTTATATAATTATTGTTACTGCAGGGGGGTGAAGAACAAGATGCAATGGATAATCTTCCGAGTAAAGATGATAAAGGTATAGAGATGGAACAGGATTTTAATGCTGATGCATTTAGTGTCAGTGAGGATGAAACCGATGATGAAAATGATGAGGAAAGCGATGAGCCAAAACTGGATTCTGTCATGGGTGACGCTGGTGATAACAGTGAAGTTGTTGATGAAAAGCTTGGTGACGATAAAGATGATGGAAATGATGATGAAAATAATACTGAAAAAAATGAAAAATACGAGACAGGTCCGTCAGTTAAGGATAATGATCTTAGTGACAGAGAGCTTAGAGCGAAAGAAGATGATGTACCAACTACTGATGAACCAGGGGAGCTAGATCCTGATGAATCTAACAAACAAAATGATGAAAATGACGATAATGCCCCTGATGATGGTAATGGTGATGATGTTGAAGATATGAATGTAGATAAAGACGAATCTTTTTCGGAACCTACGGGTTTGAAGCCTGATGAGCCTGATGCAGGCCCCGATGATGATATTGACATGAATCAGCAAGATCAAAATGAAGATCAAAATGACGGTGAAGAAACTGAAACCCTTGATGAATCAGTTGATGGTAAAGGAGGAGAAGAAGAAGATAACCAAGAGAATCTGGATGAAAACGGTGTTGAGGCGTTGGATGAAGATGTTGAGATGGAAACGGATGAAACTGATAAAGAAAATAAAACGGATGGTGATATGGAGGCACAAAAGAATGACATCACTGCACCGGTTGCTAATAATTTTGACACTCAACACCAGCAAAGTTACGAATCTGCCACTCAACCTAACAGCGGGTCAAATGGAGCATCCATGAGAAGCGTTGCATCGGAAGTTACATGGTCAAATAGCGATGATATGCGAAGTGAGTTAGCTCCTATGCAAGGTTTACCTAATTCTTCACAAAATGAAGTTAGTGTTGCGGGCTCTTCAAAAGCCGGGAAACTAAATGATGAAGAAACTAGTCAACTACCTGAGGTTGACCCGTTGGCCAATCAGAAAAACGAACCGAACCCGTTACGTAACATTGGCGATGCACTTGATGGCTGGAAAGAACGCGCTAAAGTGTCGGTTGATTTGGAAGAGAAAAAAGGTGATCCAATGGATGGTGAAGATGAAGATGATAAAGATGCAGATGAGTTTGGGTTTACTTCGGGCCTGGAGAAAGGTACGGCCCAAGCACTCGGGCCTGCTGCAGTTGACCAGGTTGATAAAAATATTGACCGGAAAGAGCCTGCTGATGACGACGGTGATGGTGGGCCCACAGAACCAAAGGATGATTCTGAAATGGATGTTGAAGACCAACAACCTGAAACCCGACCCGTTAAGAGTCATCCATTAAACATTGGTAAAACCATCCATGACAAGATGGAAGTTGAAGAAACAGAGATCATCCCCAATGAAGCTCATGAGGTTTTTGACCCTGTTGAAGAAGTTGACCGGAGTCAACTGGAGAGTTCTGTGTATGTGAAAAGGTCTTATATGACAGATGAGGTAAGTCAATTTGGTCAACTTTCTGTTGTTGAGGATGATGATATGGGTAGGTCCCACAATCTTGAAGATATTTCTGGTGAGATGAAAGATTCTGCCACTGCCTTATGGAGAAAATATGAGTTGCAAACAACAAGATTGTCGCAAGAGTTGGCTGAACAGTTGCGGTTGGTTATGGAACCGACTCTTGCTAGCAAGCTTCAAGGGGATTATAAGACCGGAAAAAGGATAAATATGAAAAAGGTACATATATATATATATATATATTTTCTTGATCATAATAACAAAATCTATAATAATGATCTAAATCTTTGAATATTGGTAATTTCCAGGTGATTCCTTACATTGCAAGTCACTATAGAAAAGATAAAATTTGGTTGAGACGGACCCGACCCAATAAAAGAAATTATCAAGTTGTGATTGCTGTGGATGATTCTAGAAGTATGTCAGAGAATAATTGTGGAAATATTGCTATTGAAGCTTTAGTGACAGTTTGTCGTGCAATGTCTCAATTGGAAGTCGGGAGTTTGGCAGTTGCAAGTTATGGTAAAAAAGGAAATATTAAATTATTGCATGACTTTGATCAGCCATTCACTGGAGAGGTTGGAGTTAAGGTTTGTTGGTTACTAATTTATTATTTACTTGTTTTGTGACTCTGATTTAATTTAATATTATGTTGCATTTGCGTTTCAGATGCTTTCGAGTTTGACATTCAAACAAGAGAATACAATTGCTGATGAACCCATGGTTGACTTACTGAAATTCATAAATAACACGCTGGATTCTGCAGTAATGAATGCGCGCTTGCCATCTGGACAAAATCCATTAGAGCAGCTTGTTTTAATCATAGCTGATGGTCGACTTCATGAGAAGGTAGGTATTTTTTTAAATTATTAATCTCGTTGTTTCCCTGTATTTGGTTTTAATATTTATTTGTGAACAGGAAAATCTAAAACGCTGCATTAGAGACATTTTGAGTAAAAAACGAATGGTTGCGTTTCTGCTTTTGGATAACAACGCCAAGGAATCAATAACAGAAGTTATGGTAATTATCCTCATTTTTCTCTACCACTTAATGTGTTATATAAGTTTAATTTATAATTAAAATGATGTTTATTTGTGTTTCCTTTTTCAGGATGCATCATTTCAAGGTGGGAAGATCAGTGTTGCTAAATATATGGATTCGTTCCCATTCCCGTATTATGTCATCTTGAAAGACATTGAAACTCTTCCAAGAACACTTGCAGATTTATTAAGACAAGTAAGCCATACAAAAATGAATTCTTTTTTTATTCCTTTTTTTTTAGATTTCCAGTTTGTTGACAACCACGTTATGTTTTTTATCCACCAAATTGCAGTGGTTTGAGATTATGCAGCATTCAAGGGTGTAGTTTGCAGGCTTTTGCACAGATGTTCATATCACATTTACACAAATTTAGGGTTTTGAATATGGTGAGGAAAGAAAAACAGTCACAATTTTGTCTTTTAGAAAGTAAGGTGTATAGCTTTTCCTCTTTTCAAATTTTGTATTTGTTGAACCCTAATTATTTATGACATTGAAAGATTGCAGAAGCCAATATTATCTTTTATGGTGGTCCAGTTTACTCTTATCTTCTGGTTCAATCCTCGTTTTCATCCATCTTTACATGAAAAAAATCCAATTAAAAAAAAAACTGGTTCTTTTTGTTATCTTTTATATTTTTTCTCACATGTGACGAATGAAAGATTTTGGAAGAAGGAAACATTGTGAATTATTATATTATCTTGTTGTCCGACAGGCAATATGGCAATTTGACTTCTAGTTTAATGAATTCGGTTTTCTTTTGGCATGCTCTTTTAATTAGTGTCAAAAAAACATTAATGATCACTCCGGTACTGATTTAAAATTGCATACTTTTCTGTATAATGTAATACAAACTTTATATAAAAAAAGAATAAGCACAAAATTTCAAGGACAAAAGAAGTAGCAGTTTATCATAGTAACTGATAAAAAGATAGTCTGGTTTAACTATTAAGGCTTTTTCGTATGGTATATGCCCTGTTTGCATTGCGCCCATATAATGTATATATATGTGTGGACTCTCGTGGGGTAAAAGTAAAATTGCACTAGTTTTAACGTTATTTTACTTATTTTCGTGAAAATAACGTTAAAAGCATTGGGATGACGGTTAATCAGGCATCATAAGCCGGGGGTCTCTTTCGGGGCAGCCTCTCTATTCCTACGGGGTAGGGGTAAGGTTTGTCTTCATCTTACTCCTCTCAGACCCTACCTTTAGGTTGGATATACCGAGTACGATGACGATGATGATATCAAGTGGTTGGAATGATGTCTTCAACAGCTAAGGATCAAAATTCTGTTATGAACAAATGGTTTAGACTTAATAATATTAAGAACAGATTTAGAGAGTATGAGTTGGTCGTTCCGAAAATAAAATTAAATACAAAACTGGTAAGGCAAAGCTTAGGAGGATGGATTTTAAAGTTGTTTCTTATCCTTTAGGTGAATGTCTTAATTAGTTATGACTAAAATTATTAAAAAAAAATAAAGTAAAGGGTGTGATCAGCAACCTTTTAAACTTTTGATCAAAACATGAAATTTGGTATACGATACTGGAAAAAATATGTAATTTACATATATCAAACTAACAAGTTCTTTTTTTTTATGAATCTAGAACTAGAACAAAAATCCACTAAGTAATAGTGTTTATTAGGGACAAAAGAGTAATAAACATCTATGGTTTTTTAATATATATATAAATATATATTACGTCCCAAATTACAAAAATAATTAAAAAATGATACAAGTTGAGTCGATAAAACGTATGTCAATTCCGTAAATTTCTGATAAGTTTTACGGAAGGAAGGCGACAAAAATTTCTGTTACGGGTAACCTACACGTGTCAACATGTGCAGGTGGTCTGTATTTATCCCTCTTTTTTCCATTTTTAGTCTCCATCATATTCGCATGAAACCTCACTCACCATCCTCTCTCTGATTGGTCGGATCTCACGCCGGAGAACACCATTTCTCGTTCGCCGGACGGTGATGGATGATCATTTTTACTAAGGTAAGCAATAGTTTCGACGTTCCATCGGAAATCCGGTTTGGCAGGAAGATCAAAAGATAATAGAAGGTTGTTTCGTCGCTTTATTTGACGTAAATTCAATTCTGATGTATGATCTGAATTCTATATAACGGTGATGAGATCCATCACTGTTTTGTTTCTCCGGTTCTGGATTTCTGCTTTGAATTGATCGGTGAAACTTATTCGAGAGGAGTATTGGTGTTTTTTGGTGCAGCTTTTGAGTAATGTTTGCATTTAGCTAGAAGTGTTGTTGAAGTTGTTGAAGGTGGCGAAACGGAATATGAATTTGAGTACCGTGGAGGATGAATCTACGGATCAAATTGTTCATAAACCGGAGGAAATCGATTGGCAGATGCTCGATAAATCCAAGTTTTTTATCCTCGGTGCCGGACTTTTTTCCTGTGTATCGGCCACACTTTACCCCGTCGTAGTGTTGAAAACCAGACAACAAGTTTCATCTTCACATTTATCCAGTCTTAAGACGGCGATTTCGATTCTCCGATGTGAAGGTTTTCGAGGCCTTTACAGAGGCTTCGGTACGTCATTGATCGGAACAATTCCAGCTCGAGCGGTGTACATGACAGCTCTAGAGGTTACAAAAAGCAACGTCGGCACCAGTACTGTCAAATTAGGGTTTCCAGAACCTACTACTACTGCAATTGCTAACGCAACGGCTGGATTAACCGCTGCATTAGCAGCACAGGTTGTTTGGACACCGATTGATGTGGTCAGCCAGCGGCTCATGGTTCAGGGGAAAGATTACTATTACAGCAATTCGAAAAGCTGGAATCCATTGAAATCCTGTAAGTACATGAATGGAATTGATGCTTTTCGAAAAATTCTCAATACTGATGGACCACGAGGTTTGTACAGAGGTTTTGGTATATCGGTAATGACATACGCGCCATCGAATGCGGTTTGGTGGGCTTCATATTCTGTTGTTCAAAGACTTGTTTGGGGTGGAATTGGATCTTATTTATGTAAGAAAGATGATGATGGAAACGAAAATGGTGGTGTGGTTGTTATCAGACCTGATTCGAGAACTGTCATGGCGGTTCAAGGTGTTAGTGCTGCCATGGCTGGAGGTGTTGCAGCTTTGGTTACAATGCCATTGGATACAATCAAGACAAGATTACAGGTTCTTGATAGCAGTGATGATAACAATGGACGAAAAGGACCAACAATTGGGCAAACTGTTAGGAATTTAGTGAAGGAAGGTGGATGGATGGCTTTCTATCGAGGGTTAGGTCCAAGATGGGCATCTATGTCGATGTCTGCAACCACCATGATCACAACTTATGAGCTTCTTAAACGACTGTCAACCAAGAATCAAGAAAATTTGATACGATGAAGAAACGCTTAATAAACAAACAGTTATAGATTAGGGCTCGAGGAAGAAACATACAGTGGAGAAGACAATCAATCATTAAGGTATCCTGTAATTTCTTATTGTTTATTATGATGTTCTTGGTTTCTAAATGTTTAGATTTGGTTCCATTTCTTCAAATCTTTCTTTAATGATTCCCTCAACTCAATGTCTAGTCATATGTAGTATATTCTTATCTTATATATATCCACAAGTTCATTATTTATATAATTGAATGTCATTTTCAAGATCTTGGAACTTTATCTCCTACATTATTATGGAGTAGATAATGGATTAGGAATTGGGAATCTAATAATATTTAAATATTTTGTTGGTAGGGATTAAGGAGGGAATTGCTTTGTTTTATTTATGATAATTAGTAGATTAACATTATCCATAAGCAGATGTTGATGGGTGAAGAAAACTGGGCCAGTTTTTTGGAATTTATTGGACCTTAAAAGCCGGTTTGGTGGGACAACGGACTACCTACCAATGTGAATGGATCTCTCTCTTTTTGTATATTGCAAGTGGATAGTTAAATTAGCTATTAATTCAAATATCTTGTAATATCAGTGATTGTTTTGAATATTGAGAGGTTAAACTATAGTTTTTGGATGCTAAAGAATATATATAACAAGTTTTAAATAATTAAATACACAGTCCCCAAATAAATTATTTAATGAATATGAGGCTATGAATTATTTTCTTATTTCAATATAATTACTATTTAATCTTTAGCAAAAGTAGACGAGTGGTCCTAAGATTATAATTGATTTTCCTATTTAGAATAAAATTAAGAGAGTACTCAAGTTACACGAAATTAATTTTCTAATTTTAGTTGACTTTTTTTAGATGATCATTATGCCTATAAAAAATATGGAGTGAAGGATGTCACGTGCTAGTTAGCGAGTTTGAAAATCTAAGGAATAAAAGATTATATAAAATCCATGTGTACATAGCACCAATCATTGATCGTAAATAAGTGGAACCACTGTGAAATCGGTTTCACCATATGCAACCATAGTTTAAACATCTAAAAATCGAATCTATAAAGAGTTTAGACTTTTTAGGGAGGCGGCAGACGAAACTAGAGATGGAGGTTGGAGATCGATACTAGACATGGAGATAGTTGATTTAGATATTGTTACCGTCGACAAACATGGGGTGGATGAAGAACGGGTATTTGTTTTTTTTTTTTAATTCTAGTTAATAAAAAAATTAGAGAGAAAAAGTCATTTGATGTCAGCATAGTGTGAAAAAATTATCATTAGCTAGTGAAAATGTGTAACTATGCTATGATTTATCAAAAAGATTATAATTATAACTAATAATGCAGTTTTCGCCTCTGAAATTTGAAAAATTTAACAGTTTCAATTTACTCGTAACAGTTTTTGTCTCTTAACAGTTTTTTTAAGACTTGAAACAATATTATTAAAACTTAAAACATTAAGGACGATATCTATTGATGGAGACCTAAAATTGTTAAGCCTTACAAACCTCAAAAACAACTACCAATGATGCAAAAAAGTTGGATAAAAACACGTATAACTTGAAGAAAGCAAAGAAACTTTTTGAATAATTAAACTTCTGGATTAACAATGATGCATAGTTTAGTTTCAAAAGTGAGATGGTAGAATAAGCATGGAACAAAAGTTGTAGAAAACACAAAATAAAAAATTAAGGTCGAGCTCTTTTGTTGGTGCATGTTGGACACTTGTACTGCTTGATGTGTTCAGCTCTTGCTGGTGTGATTTTCACACACTTACCATGAAACCATTTCTCACAAATGTCACAACATATCCAGAACTCATCTGATGAGTAATTCGCACCGCATGCGCCACATAACGTCTCTCCATTTTCATCATCATCATCCTCCAACCCTTCATCATCATCATCATCATCATTCATTGTTACTGGCGGCTGCTTCGGGTACTTTCCTTGAGATTCTGGGTCCCGCTGTCAGATATAACCATGGTTATTAAACAGGTGCAGTTGCAACAACCAGAAATTTAAAAAATATATACATAAAATAAAATTTTGCAAGGTCTTCTAAAGAAAAGTAATTTTTTTTTACCGCTTTTGAGTTTGACTTGGATTTGGTGGTACTGTGATTAGAGACAGCAGTTTTGTCCTTTTGGTTTTTCTTTGCACTGCCACTTACAACCTCAAATATTGTTGGGAGATCACTCATCATGTTAAAAAGTCTCTTCCTGTTCATTGGATAGAAAAACTTAAAAATCCACCGCTGATGGTCATTGTCACCAAAAATTGGTGAAAACTCTTATAATATATTAATATTCCCATATGCCTTTCAATAACTATCTTCTTAAGGGTTAAAAACTAAAGGAAAATAGTATTAATGACTGGCTGCAAATAAAACTGATATCTATCTGGTTTTAAAGTTTAAATCCAAAGTGCTTGACTTGCTAAATTAAATACCCAATTGAGTGCTAGATAACAATTTGAATGCTCAAACTGTAAACCAAAATTCTTTGTCAAACAAACCTCAGATAAATCTTATTTGCTATTTTTCCAGGTGTACATGATACCCATCTTTATCCCAAACATGCGTTCCAATTATTTCCCCAAGAATAAATATTGTAACCTGCTACCGACTTAAATCATTAAATCTGAAAATTTTCACATTGTGTTGCTTGTGGGAAAATAAATGAATGAGTAGGCAGACACTGATTAATGACAATAACAAATCAACAATTCAATAATAAAGGAATGTAATAGCTGAAAAACAAGAAAGTAACGTAGCTAGTCTCAAAATCTAATTATCTAACAGAAAAAAAAAATTAAAAAAGTTACCTGTCAGCTTTATCAAATCCAAATCTGGCCCCAAAATAGAAGGCAACAGAAAGCAACCACGCATCACTATGAACAGCAACCAGAGATAACCAATCTTTTTCTTGCATTCCATCTCTTGCAAAGTTAATACCCAATGCAGGTTCTGGAAGTTCTGGTGGGACCTCTTCAGCTGGTAAATTAACCTCCCATTGCTCACTTGGAAAACCATACAAACACAAATTCTCTTTTTCTGTAAACACAAACAAAAATTTTAAATGTGGCAGGCATGATGTAAGTGATTCTTGGAAGCAAAAAAAGGTTTGTAGCCATCAATATCAAAACAAGTTCAAATCTTAAACATCAACTTCATAGAAAATATCGATTTGCGGAGTTTGCAGCACGTGTTCATGTCTAAAAATATAGTTTCTTTAGTTGTTTTCATGCCTACTTATTTCATCATAACTTTAGGGTTTTATAGCTACCAGGAGATGCAAAGGCGTCAAAACAAACTGCATCTGCCAATGAAAATACCTTTTTAAAAGAGGGACCAAGAGAAATTAGATGGTGTTTGAAAAAATACTTCAAAGTGTATGCAATCGCTCAAAAAGTCCATGCAAAATACAAATACTCTTGCAATTAAACTATTAAAGACTAAAAAATATAACTTTATCAATATCCATTAAAGGGAAAAAAAGGATATATCTGAGAGTTAACTGCAGCAAATTAGGTTAGCAATATAAACCATGAACATTATACAAATCCAAAACTAACTTAATGAAGAAATTTATACCTTAACTGCGTCATTAATCCAAAGACCAGATCTAATTACATATGATTCGTAAATAGGATTATAACCCACAGAATTACACAATTGGCAAAAGTGTATATAATTATAATTACAGAATTACAAAACTGGTAAATTTGTATAAAACTACAGAATTACAAAATTCGCATGCTTGCATATAAGACCCACATTATCCATTACATGACGTTTCAACATTAATTAAAGTTACAACGATGACGCAGCTGCGGGCACAAAACAAATTACCAAAAAGGATAAGATACCAACTCGAGGATGATCAAATTAATTAATGAAAGATGCTTTTAGCATAATTATCACTTTGAAACATCTAAATTTTTTTCGATTGTAGCTAAGCGCATGAAACTGATAAGCAGAAACAAGGTATTAACTAAAGCAAGCATACGCTCAACTAAAATGATAGAGACAGAACCCTAACCAGGATCACACTGCTGGTAAAATTCTTCAACATCTGCAACAATAAGCACAAATAAAAAGAGAAAGCCGGTGAGGAACATAGAGAAGAAACGAAAACAAAGCAGAAGAAAAGGACAATCGATAATCTGACCGGTGGTAAGAGCTTTGATCATTCCGGCGCGTCGACCTTTGAAATCCCTAAAAACCTCTTCTACCGTGCGCGGATTATACTGTCCTCCCTCCATTTTTATGGAACACAAGCGTAAAATGTAGGAATCGAAGATGACGTTTAGGTCAAAGTAGTACCAAATTGCAGAGAACAAAGTTGCAGAAGCAGTAGAGCAGGAGTGTGTACGAGAGAGACGAAGCGGATTTGAATCTAATGATAGTAGATAGGTTTAACTATATTTGATTTAAGGGTGATGAGTCCGAGAGAAACAATTTTGGAATATTGAGAGGGTGAATCGGTGCCCTAATCTCATACGTGGATATTTAAAACTCTTCAAAATAAAAAATGCATTGGTAAAACTTTATAACGTCGTTGATACATAAATGCATTGTTACTTGAAACTTAGAAGTCAAGGGAAGCGTGAGAAAAAAATCATAGATACATTTTAATTAGTTTGTATAGCAAGTTCAAAAAGTTTTAATAAGTTTGTTTAGTATAAGAAAAGATAAAAAAACACTTGAATCATAGAAAAAATGTTTGATTTTAAGACCCAACTGATTACGGTGTGTTCGGATGATATTTTTGATTTTTGATCATGGGGTGTATGTATTTATTAGTGTGAAACATGTTTACTTTCAGTGTGTTTATGATTTACATGTATTAGAATGTTAAATGCGTGTTTTGAAAGCATTTAGGAAGAAGTAGAAGAAATTGATGTGAAATTCTGCAAAAGTTGGAAACAAAACGTGACGATCCATTGTCCAAAAATCCAAGAAAGCATACATCGGGTCATGAGAGGAATTACGGGAGTAATAATAAATTAAACTTATTCTCAACGATCCAAATGTGAAAACGTAGATAAAAGTTGGAGCCGTAGAAGAGTATGCAATTTTGAGAGACCACATTTGATGTGGTTTTTGTATAAAGAACCACTAATGGTTTAAACATGAGTCCCCTTAACATCACCCAATTGAAGATCCATGCATCCAATTAGAAGATTGAAGCTATGAATCCGACGATGAGTGGCTAATCTCTTATTGATCACTTTGGAAAACTATGATATTTTGTAAATTTATAGGACTATATGAAGTGGTTGTATTTATACTCTATATGTTTCAATAAGGTGTGAATAGTTCTATTAGCCTAATGCGACTTTGTTTCAAGAGGATGAAGCATACGTCAAATAATAAGTGAGAATTGATGCATGGTAATAGGTTAAATTCAACTCTCAAGGCAGGATAAAAACTCTCCTAGCATGTGCTTCATCTAGTCTTATAGACTTCCGCACATACAATTTTTCTTTTTCCTTATCTCGTCAAATTTAATTTTATGATACAACTAAGATCATTTATTTTATTTCCGTATTCACCTTTCTAATATTACATGTACCGTTAAGTTGGTTGTCGGTATGAACAATGTCGTATGATTTTTGTTTACTTAAACCATGTGTAGTGTATTACTAACAAGTTTTTAAGGTTAGTTTCCCTTTTTAACATTCATTATTACAGCAGACATAACTTTTGTGATTTAAAAATATAGCTTCACGACATGTTTTTTTTTATCGATGTTCAAAACTAATGAACCATCACTACGTACGGTATATTCCACTAAATATAAACATTTCATGAGGGTGATTTATGTAATTCACTTATATTTAAAGGAAAAAGAAGTCATAATGATCTTACATGTTAAACTGTACTAGCTGATTTTTCATAACTAAAATTAAGAAATAGCAAGAAATAAATGATAACGGGAGTTGTTTGTTTTCTTTGAATTATTTTATTATGGGATCGTGAGATTTATGTCATTGAATCTTCTCTTCAGAGCCGGCCGAAGGTTCGGACGAAGTGGGCCATCGCCCCGGGTTCAATATTTTGAGAGGGCTCAAATTCTAAAAAACAATCACATTATAACAATTTCTTTTTAATTAAAATCAACAATCTATCATTTATCATGATGGTTAAGATATTTCATTCAACACCAAAAAATCACAAGTTCAATACCCATCCCCATGCCCCATTTAAATTTTGATTAATCATCCTTTTACATTATTTAATAAAAATTCCAAAAAAAATCCATAAAAATATACAAAAATTATGAAAAAAAACATATTTGTGTTGTTAACTTTCACAAAATTTCAAAAAATAATTTACATATTTTGAGTAATTAATCTATTTAATTAGTTTAAAATAAATTAAAATACTTACTAATTAGCAAAAAAAAATGAGAAAGCCTTGAGGTGTTTGGTTGATTTATAGAAAGAAATTATTTTATAATTTTTCTAAATGAGAGATGTTGGATAGGTTTTTAAGTTTTGTGAAAGAAAGTTTTGAGTATTTTTTAAAATACTTACTATAGAGTTTCGATATTGCAACCTTATGAAAGCTTAACTGTATATTATCAACGAATTAATTATGAAGGTTGTTTGATCATTAAAGTTGTTATGTTTGTTGTTATAACTTTAATACTCGTTTAGAAAAATAAGTTTATTTTAATTGATAAATCGTTCGGGTATATGGGCATTTTTTTCCCGCCTCGTCCCGGGTACTTGAATCCTCAGGACTGGCCATGCTTCTCTCTTTTAAGAATAAGCGCTTGCTCGAATTACAGACTTGTCATCCGCTCCTTGCTCGCCTATCAAATGAAGATACAGATTTGCACCGTCTTTCATCTTAGTATATCAGTAGATTTCTTCATTATTTTTCTCGACCTAACTAATGTAAGAAAAATAAAAATAAAAGCAATAAGACTTTCAGGGATGCATCATTCAAGTTAATTGTCAAATATACATAATTAAAAGATAAAACAAATACATTTAGTCATGGGAGTGCCTAACTTTTTCTTCTCATAGGAGTAATATAGGACCATACCATTAATTTACACGCTTTAAAAAATACAACCCACGAATCAAACAGTTGCCGAAGAACCATTCAATGATACATCATGTGAGTCACAAGTCAACAATCAACATTCTTTTCTTGCTTGAACAACTCAACTAATCAAGCCACAATAGTTCGTTACCTGTCAATTCTTAACGTAGGCCAATACGCACGATTAGAGTCGTAAAGGAATCGAATAAACACGAACAGATTTGCTTAATTGTTTGTTTAGCTTTGAACTAGTTCATGAATGATTCACAAACACTAAATGAATAATTAAAAATTTTTGTCCGTGTTTGTTGGTTAAGAAATTGAACTTAACGCAAACGAACATATCCTATATATTCATAAATTAAAAATAAACATTACATACTAATCTTAAATCATTATAAAGTCCAACTAAACACTAATATAATACACATTTAATAAATAGATGAAGGATTAAATATGAAGAAGATCTTGCCTAAAAACAATAGAAGGGAAAGGGCATTCAGAGCATTCACAGTAGCTTCCCCATATTTATGTGAGAGGAACCTGCATAATTTAGGGTGTGGTTGTGAGTAGAGGAGAGAGAAATATTTGGGGTTTTGGTTGTTTTTACCACAAAGTTAGGAAAAAATATTAAGATAGAGATTTTGGTGTATAAGAGAGAAAACGTAATAATGTTATTTTAATAGTTTTTAAAGTGGTTGTGAGTGAATGAGAGAGAAAAAGATAATGATAAAGGTATGAAAAAATA
>WOUH02000045.1:12690154-12709247 GCA_009936405.2 Stevia rebaudiana
AAAAAATAAATAAATAAATAAACTTTACGGTAAGTGTTATTTGAACAAGAAGTAAACTTACCATCTGTAAGATTGCCACCTAATGCCAACAAAATGCAAGGAATCATAGCATCCCTGATAAAAAATAAAAAGATATTTTTATCATGTTATTGGATAATATTCTAGAAAAATCAAATTTCTAGTTAATTTAGCAAAAAAAAAGGGGTAGAAGTTAAAAAAAAATAAAAAATCATACCCAAGAATCAAGCAGCTATCAGTGAAGAAATAGAGTGGTGCATCAGGTGTAAATATCAACTGTTTCAAAAATGGTATGCATCCTATCAAAATAGCCAATATCTACAATAAACCATAATTAACAAGTGTCAGAGTTTACAAAAAAATTAATAAAAAAGAAATCAATACATTGTTAAAAAGTGGATCATGATTGTCGGTTGTATTTGAAATACATGAATAAAATATGTGTATTTAAATTAAATTATTATTACACAAATAAGTGAAAGTACTTACGGATGCAATAATAGGGGGTTGAACTATTTGCTTTAGTTTCAACTTTTCATACCAATACTTCAAGAAACGCTTTATCTACATAAAAAAATATAAATAAAAACAATTATCATCATGATAAACGCGTATTAACATCGCGTTAAGAAAATATAAAATCAAACTATTAATTCTCACCTTTCCATCTTTGGGTAAATCTTCATTTATTGATTCGGGATTTTGAGTAAGTAAAGGTACTTCTTCAGCGGGCCCGGTTACTTTTGGAGTGTTTTTTACGGGGAGTTTATCGTTTTCAATAATATCAAATGAACCTCCGGGAGGAGGTGCAAGCATTTGAAATACGTATGTATACAGAACAATTGCACCGACCTGAATAAAATTAATAATTTCATGTATATTATTATTATTATTATTAACAGTACAAAATCCAGGATCTATAACCGAGGTTTAAAACTACCATAACAGATTTTATTAAAAAATACAAAAAGATAACAAATACAAGCTTATGGTACAACACTGTGACAAGTCTTGTTAAAATTGTACAAATAAGAAACCATAAAGAAAACAAAAAGATAAAAAAAAATAATAATAATAAAAAATACAGCTTTATATTACAAATCACAAACCGTGACAAGTCTTGTTAAAACTGTACAAATAAGAAAGGTTAAAATTAAAGATTTAAAAAAAATATACAAGTTTATAGTACAAAACCGCAACAATTCTTGTTAAAATTGTACAAATACATAAGATTAAAGAAACTAAAAGATAATAAATACAGGCTTATAGTACAAAACCGCGATGATTCATGTTAAAATTGTACAAATAAGAAAGGTTAAAGAAATTAAAAGATCAAAAATACAGGCTTATAGTACAAAACTGTGACAATTCTTGTTAAAATTGTACAAATAAGAAAGGTTAAAGAAACTAAAAGATAAAAAATACAGGATTATAGTACAATATCGCGGAAATTCTTGTTAAAATTGTACAAATAAGAAAGGTTAAAGAAACTAAAAGATAAAAATACAGCCTTATAATACAAAACCGTGGCAAATCTTGTTTATATCATTCAAATAAAAAAGGTTAAATATATAAATAAAAAAATAAATAATAATAAATGCAACCTTATAGTAGAAAACCATGGTAAGTCTTACTAAAATTGTAATGATAAATTCAAAATTAGATGTAATTTACCCATTGCCCAAAGGAGATGTATGCATTTCCATCTTGAGTACATTTAGCAGAATCACCAAACGGGTTTGATTTATCTCGACATAAAGCTGCAATTAGAACAAGTGGAACATTTCCAATATTTCCTGCAAAGAAATCATTTAAATAAAATAAATATAATTGATTATCTTGAATTCTTGATTATTCAATATCAAATAATTATTTTCCAAATGCACATCCAAACACCACCGTTATTAAATATAAATAAATAAATACGTAAAAAATAATAATAATAATAATAATAATAATAATAATAATAATAATAATAATAATAATAATAATAATAATAATAATAATAAATAGCAATATTTACCTATGCCAATGTGGACGATGGTGAATTTAAAGTACGGGTATGGTGGACGAACAATTAAGGCAACAATTAACCCGATCAAAGAACCAGATATTGTAGCCAGCACAACATTAAAAGGAATGAACCACCTGTAAAATAGTAACTTTTTAATTAAACTATTTTAAATTTATAAGTGTACAATAGTCGAAGTAAAAACTAAATTCAAATCTTACCACTCGATCATTTTTTCAAAAGTGATGGCTTGTCCGAGTTGAGAGAATATCAAACATGGTAATAGAAGTGAAAAGACCAACTGTATTAAAATTAAATAAATAATTAATTAGTTAATTTACGTCACAAATAAGTTTATACGTACCAAAGATAGCCCTCTAATATATCAATATGTTTTAATTATAGAATTGCCTACTTTAAGAACATAACAGGGCATTTGGTATCGTGTTTGAAAACTAATACTTAATTACCATGTATTCAAATCATAATTATAAATAGTTAGTTTCTGGTGTTTGGGTCATAGTGAAAATAATTCTGATTATCTGATAATTTGAGAGTCGTATAATCAATTTATGAAAATATTTAACGAAACCGATTCTGATCAACCTACTATTTAGGGTTCATTTTAAATCTGAAACTTCAAATAGTCAAAATTTTCTGATTAACATAGTATTACAGTTTGACTAAAATCTATTTCTTGTATTATATGCAATACAACTTTCAGTTATAAACTATTACTGTTGAAAGCTGAATCACAGTTAGTATATAATATAAACTCAACTAAAATATATATAAAAAATAAAGGTTGAATAATTTACCCCATTTAAAAGCTTCCTTCCATTTGCAGGCAAAATGTTTATATACTTTGAAGCCATTAAAAATCCCAAAAAACACATAGTAAAAACTTTAGCAATCGGTAAAACCGCGATCTTGATAGAACCCAATAGCGATTCTCCACCTCCTTGAGGATTCATTATAACCTCTGATAAGAGTCTATGCATTTTGACCTGAGTCAAAAAGTCAAACCCTAACAATCACGTTGACTTCTCTCTGTCAAATTGAGCAGAAACAGAAGAAGATTTGCAAATTGATTCAACTTTTATAACAACAGTAGCTTGTTGGGAGTTAAACTTCTAAATTTTCCACAAATCTTTGACTCTGCATTCAGAATTCAGGTTAAAATTCAAGTCAAACAAAGCCAAAAGTCAAAATTACCCCACAATTTCAGTGTTTAAAACAATAATATACCCATAAAAATAACACACATAAACCAATCTGGGAAAACTAATTCTTTAATTTTTTTGAAGAAACAAAAGTCATGAAAATGAAAAAAATAAAATAAAAATTTTCATGCAGAAGAGCATGACTGCTTTCACGACTCGAACCCTTGAAACTGAAATAGAATGATCTTGCATTGCGAATAAAAACCAAGAAATTAAACATAAAGCAGATGAAAATCGATGTCATAGATCAATAGAACCATAAAAAAAAACAACAAGAAATGGAATTTATGATCTTAAATAGCAAATAAAAACAGCAAATCAAGCGAAATAGCATTAACCCCGATGAAGATCGATGTCATGGAGCATATAAACATAAAATTGTATTCAATCATGCAAATCAAACAAGTACCACTTACAAGAATTAAATGAGTTGAATCTTAAAAACCTGAATTACAGGTTGAAAGCTAAAACAATAAAGGGGTCGAAATCTTTACCAATACGCGTATTGAATGCTTTTGATGCTTGTTTAGATTATTATCGAATAGATCCCACCACTCGGGAGAATATAAACTATACACCCGACAAAACCGAGTATGATTTCGTGAGGTACTAAATGATTTAAAAAAAAAAAAAGAAAAAAAAAGAGAGAGAGAGAGAGAGAGAGAGAGAGAGGCAATTTTGATGTGATGATCTAATTTTTTTTTTTTTTTTTAAACCAGACTTTGGGCAGAATTCCAGTCTCCAGAAACCGTTTTTACCCGAAAAATAGAAATGAATAAAACATAATAATAATTTATTTAGTTTTATTAGATAAGGACACTAATTAAAATTTTATAATAATAACTAAATTATTTAGTTTCCGTTTGGTTTTTAAAACTCGATTTCAGTTTAAATTAAAAACCACATTTTACTTTTAACTCCTACTGAAATTACGGGATTCCGTTAATTTCATTATTATAAAATTAATTACAATTGAGTATCCGGTCTGATTTGGATCTATTAAAATTTGGTTTGGTTTTGGTGTCAACCAAAAAATATTCAAACATGTAAGTTAGATAAATTAAAAACCAAACCGATGAACACCGTGTATAAAGAAGGAAATAAATTCTTCTATAAGACTATAACAATAGAAACACATTTCTTTAATTTTATTTTTAAATCTATACCAGTATTTAAGCATTCATCCTCACAGATAAGGAAGCACATCTTAATCGCTATGATTTCCCGTTGAAGACATAAAGAAATAAACTAATGCTTTTTGATATATATATATATATATGATTAAATGTAATATTATATATTCTTTTGCTTACTTTTATAAAGAAAAATTAAAGTTTTTCTGATTACAATAAAATGGCCAGCTAAAAATATCAAATTTAAATAATTATATTATATTATATAAATAATAGTTTCGTTAAAGCTCAAATGATTTAGCCTGTCCTCAAGCCCGTTAATTGTACAAGACTATAAGTTTTGTTTCGGCTCAAACCTATTTCAGCTCGGTTGGATTGAAATAATATGCTATATAGTTTGTTTGAAAATGTTTAATTAATCAAGTAGAGGGCGGTTACGATAATTTAACACAAGTGTTGGGGCGGAAATTAAACTATACAAAGTACAAGTGGGGGGCTGTAAATCGTACGGACTCTGCAAATTGATCATCTGCTGCCACGTGTCTCGCTGTGTCTATGCCCTGATCTAGCCTCGTATCATCTGCCACTATTTAGATCTTTCGACGATATAAATAAAATTATGATATTTAATTTCAATATTTCGTACGATACTTTTCAAACAAATAGGAAAAATAATAGGTGGGTTTTTTCAAATAGATAATCAGATATACGATGTTAGAGCATACAGATCACGTTCTTCATTTTACTTTTTATAATTCACTAAAAATCACTATATTTTTTAATTAAATAATACTTTCTATATCTTTATCATTATCTTTTCTCTTTTCTCCACTCACAACCACTATTAAAAAGTATTAAAAAATAAACAAAGAACTCCTACATCTCCAATTTTCTTCTCAAATTTATAAATTTTCTCACAACCATTCCCAGATTTTCTCTCTCATTCACTCACAACCACTCTCAATCACTTTCTAAATTATACCAAACTTACTCACAAAATATTTAAGGATTGAGATGTGAATGCTCTTATATGTTTAAATATGGCCGATGTTATATGTTTAAATATGGCGGCCGCTATTTGGACCGCTATTTTGACCACCCTCCCTCTAGGGTGGTATGGGGTCAATTTTTTTTTATATAATCGAATCAAATTATTATAAAAAAAAATTAGCATACGGGCCCATTTAAAAAAACATAAGTGTTAATAACATAAGTGTAAATTTAACGAAGCAATTAAGAACACATAATCTTGTGAAGTACACCCTCACGAATCCTGTGTTAATCAAAATCTCAATGAAAAACTGAATAAAAAAACTCCAAGACTCCGACCCTATTTATAACTTGTAGATACTCGTTTCTCGTAAATTTGAACACCAAGTTTTGACTTCTAATTAGCCTTACTGCTGATGACCGGAGAAGAGAGCTTGCGGCTTTCTTTGCTGCATGAAACAACAGGTAGGATTTTTTTTAATGGAAATAAGAAAACGAACATATAATTTACCTCTGATCGACTTGTTATTTCTTTCTTTTTTATCTAATTGTAAAATAAATCTCTAAGTATCATATCTTATTAATTTACCTATTTATACCATATTATATATAAGAAACTCATAAATAGAAATGATCTTTATTATTGAAAAGAAAAATGAATGAAATCAAACCAAATCAAATCAATAATAACGTATTTTATGAAGTGTAGGTGGATGGGCAAGTGCACCAGTTTGCTTGGGGCTACTGTTTTGTTAGAGAAGAAAACCAGTCAAATAGATATTGCGACTCCACTGATTGGCCATGTCCACAATTCTACTTTGGTAGAGGACCCATCCAACTCTCTCACTAACTTCCTTTCCTTTCCGAAACAAGATATATATATATATTTATTGATTGTTCGTTACATGTTGAGATTTATAATATACATTTTGTGCAACTGAACATATATAACTTTTTTTACTAATTTAACATTTAACAATTTGACAGCAACTACAACTATGGGCTAGCTGTTTGGAAACTCAATTCAAAGGGACTTGATCAACAACCCAGATCTTTTAGCCACCGACCAGACTTTATCTTTTCAGTCAGCAATATGGTTCTGGATGACTCCACGAGATAACAAACCATCAAGCCATGATGTCATCACCGGAAGGTGTACACCATCAGCTGCTGACAGGTCAGCGGGTCGGGTCTCGGGTTTTGGGGTGATCACCAATATTATCAACGGTGGTTTGGAATGCCGGCAGGGTCAGAACGATAAGGTGGAGGATAGAATTGGTTTTTACACAAGGTATTGTACCATTTTGGGAGTTAGTCCTGGAGACAATCTTGATTGCTACAATCAAACGCCTTTTGGTTAAAATAATTGGTTACTTATATTTGTATGTTTGAGGAATTAATCTATTTCTAGGTATTTTCAATAAACGATAATACTGTATATAGCTCTTTATATTTAGTGATGTAGATCGGACAAAACTAATTTTATTTATATTGATATTGATCGTTATTCTAGCTAGATGTCTGATGGGTTAAAAACTTTGTTTGATTTGAGAAAAGATCGACTTGGTAAGTGGGCATGTACACCATCTGTTGGGGTTTGACCAATAAGCACCTTCTGACCATACTAAGTCAAACACAAACATAAATTAAATTTCACAAAATTAAAAGCATAACGTTATGCACGAACCATCAGATACAGGAGATGGGGACCTTAAAGGTTTCTGCAATAGAACAAAACTGCCAAAAAATGGTTAAGCGATTCAGGATGAGAATATATATATATATATTTTTAAATAGGGAAATTTACCAAACTAACTAAGTTTGACCATTTTATTACAAAAATAAACATGAATTTTCAAGGCTAATTCCAAAAAAGCGTAGGCTAAAAATTAGCCTGCGTTTTTTAAAATTTAGCCTGTGTTTTTTAAAATTTAGCATGCGCTTTTTAGAATTTAGCCAACGCTGTTTAAAACGAAGGTTACATTTTAAAAACGCATGCTAAATTTTAAAAAGCGCAGGCTAAAAAACGTCGGGTAATTTTAATGTCTACTAGCTTGTATTTTTGAAAAAAGAGCTCTGGCTAAATTAGCTAGCGAAATGGTATGTGGCAAATATAAAGGGTGTTGACCAGATTTTAGCCTGAGCTTTTTGACTTTTTAACAGGTGCTTTTCATGTTTATTTTGGTAAAAATTGGGCAAAAAATGTTTAATTTAGTAATTTTCCCTTTTAAATATCACCTCAGTTTCATGAAATATTGAAGTTAGCTACTTCAAGAGTTCATTACAACAACCACATCATATTGTTATTTAGCAGTAAGAGCAGCAACAGGATGAGTAGTACTATAAGCATCAGTTAATTCATATTTAACTCAAACTAACTCTCTCGGTGACAGAGCCATTGTACCTCTACTCTTCTTCTCAACTATATTGTACTTATCGAATTATGTTCAAGAAATAGATAAGTTAGATAGTTGAGTTGGTTTAACATTTTAAAAGAAAAACAAGTCAAGTGCTTCAATCTAGATTAGCCAATTAATTTAAGAAAAGTTACAACGATTATTTTTCTTCAGTTTCTTCTCGAAGCAAACACTCAAGTTTGTAGAATAAAAAATAATGATTTCTAGTTATCTATTTTACAAGAAGAAAACTAGACATTGACAAAAAACAAAAAAAAAAAGGGAAAGAAGTGCATATTCTAAGCAAAATTTAGGTGCAGATATTGCTATATTCTCCTTTCTTTTTTTATAAAGACAAATATAAAGACACCAACCGTCTAATTTTGCAACCTCTTTTTGTTCAAGCAAGTGCATATTCCAAGCAAAATTTTCAACGGTTAGATTCTAAAACACTAGCTATTAATAAGAGGCCGCTGGCCCAAGGAGGAACTAATCAGGAGCCCAAAGCCTCTTAAGAAAACAAGGAATTAGAAGCCCATAAAGTTTTAACATACTTCTTTATAATCAATATAAGGATATTCGTCTGAGTGAGTGTGAACGGTTTATATTATCACGTAGGCACCAACCTGGAAAGACGGGTGATCACTTGGCCACTCACTTATTGGAGATATGCGCAAATGAGAGTAAGTGAAGAAAAAGTAAAACAGTGAGGTTGTGTATTGTGATTGATAGAAAAAAAAAGTTGTGTGTACTAGTATTAGCTGGAAAAAAAACTCAAATCATGAATTAGAGGCGTGACTTTAGCCACAACGTGATGGGCAACACCCACTTTTTTGGGGCAAGGGGAGGTGCTGGGTCAACCAAATATAGTTGTTAGGTAACATACAAATTTGAGAGACGGTAAGAGGTCGCCGCAGTTAAAACATTCTAATTTGATTATTTACATTTCTATATGGGTTTGAGTTAGAACCCACGACCTAACATCTAAAAGGAAATGACTTTGCCAAGTAAAATTATTTTACACTGGCTACTCTCATCTAGTTCATATAATGAAAACCAACATATATAGTTTATAATCATCACTAACGAAAAATTTGTAAAATAAATATTAATAGACTAAAACTGCAGCTTAAAAAACACAGGAAGAATGACTAAAACATTTTTTATACATATAAAATTATGTAAATTAATAAATAGGTAATGTTAAAATACACATATTTATGATTCTATCTAAAACAATTTACTCTATGCAAATAATAAAATAAGGTAAAAAACCGCATTGAAGAGAGGCGCTAATTTGGGGGAAATTTCATCCGAAACCTAAACCCCAAAATTGAAAAATTAAAATAGCGCAGATTACCCCCTATTTTCATCTTCCCTAAAATCATCTTCCAAAACCCTCGCTCGTCAAACTCTTACCGCTCTGCCGTTCTCTGTTTTCCTGATAAACGTAATTGCTTCAAACCTTCGATTGATATGTGTTGATTATCATTTCGCACAACACATTGGGTTAATCTTTCTTGTAGTTCTATCGTCTTTTTGTTGTTTTTTAACCCGTTTTAAAGATGGTCTCTGGTTCGCGAATCGAAGGAGGAAACGGGACGCAAAATCTATCAGCTGGTGTTCGTAAAACGATTCAATCGATCAAAGAAATCGTTGGTAATCATTCGGATGCTGATATATACGTAGCCCTTAAAGAGACCAACATGGATCCTAATGAGACTGCTCAGAAATTGTTAAATCAAGGTTTCATTACAAGAAATTCCTCTTTTTTGAATTCGCCTACGTTTTCTTTCTTGGAAGTCGATCGAATTTTTGAAATAGTGTCATCTGTGTAGACTTCTTGTTGGATTATGTTTAGGGTTTGTCGTTTGATGGTGTATCTTGATATTTTTAAGGGGATTGGAATATCGTTTGATTGAGAAGCCATATGATATGAAATGGAATTTATATTGTGGTTTTGACTATGTTCATAAGTTAGTAATCTTTCAAAGGATATATGTCTTTACTAACGTTTTCCTAATTGGGACTTATTAGTGTTTCATAGATGCCTGTAAAACTTCATTGTTGGGTTGCCGTGACTTAATTTCAGTTTTTTGCACTAGGATATGTAGAAATCAAAGCAATATGTCACATCTTATTTATTTATTTTTTTTTCGTATCATGGATAGCAGTTGGTCAAGATTACTGTCATTTGGTTCATTGAACGTCTTGAATATTAACTTTTGAACTAATTCAAATAAAGCAAAGTCCAAATACAACTTCATTTGTGTTTATAAACCCTTGTGAAGTTTGATTGATTGGAGTATTTATCTGTCCAAATATAAGTACATTCGGATGATGTTTTATTCTTGCTTCCTATTTGCTTCTAATGCTATTCTTTCTGCAAGTATTTATATTTTGTCTTATTCTATTTGCTCTCATCAGATCCATTTCATGAAGTCAAGAGGAAAAGAGACAAAAAGAAGGAGGTGTGTTGTAAATTTCTGTATCTATGCTTATTTTTTGTAACATATATAGTTCTATGGTTAATGATTTAAATGGCGGACCCATACGCTTTTTTTCTGTCACAGTTGATTCATGCATCCATATAATTATCTGTTTTCTTGGTTTCAGTAGCACACAAATACAAACTTTTTTTTATACATTCCTTATTACTAATCCGTTAAAGAATGGAAGTTTTAAACGTTTTAGTGTTTACGATTTTTTCGTACATTACTCATTCACTCAAGATGTTTAATCTCACCTGTTATGTTTGTTAAGTCATGAATTTGGTTTAAATAACTTAAATTTTTTTCAGGTTACATCTATTAAGGAATCTGTGCCCATAAAGCCAAGAAAGCCAACTGAACAGCTAGTTCAAGAAATGAAACCTAACAAATATTCAGACCGTAACCCTTTTCGAAGGGCAGGTTTTGTTAGGAATAATGTATCTGGTATTATATTTTCTTTTCTTCTTAAATTTTTTTTAAATGTAATGAATAATGTTTGTGAAAGCCACCCAAGTAATGGACTTTTTTTTATTAAGGTCATCCATCTATTAAAAGTACCTTATAGGTGGCCGTATCTTGTTTCATTTATACTACTTTTGACCATAAACATTTTGAATGTAGGACATGTCATCGAGTTATTGAATAACCAACAATTATAACGTATAATGTGTAAATACTTTATCCATCTGATCTGACATGTTTTTGGCCAAAATTCATATAATTACATACTTGGTGGCCTTGAGGATAGTTTAAATAAGTGGGTGGTGTTAATGAAAAAACTCGATGCTTTATTGGCATCCATGTCCCCTGATTGAATAATCTTGCTTCAAATCTAAGTATAAACAGTTCTGTTCTTGATTATTTGAGTTTACCATATGCAGGAAGAACTAGACAGTTTCGTGTTGTGAAGGACAACAGAATGAATCAAAATGAAACTAGAGAGATAAAACCTCCTGTTAAAAGCTCAGTGGTTGTCACAACTAAAGACCCATTGACTTCTGAAAAGAGGTAATTACTTCTTTTTTGGGGGATATTTTACTACTTTTTTTGTCTAAAAGTTCATAGTGTCATGTTTTCCCTGATATCATATTTTCCAAAACAAGTTTAAAAACTTGAACAATATAACCATATTTGGGGGGGAGTATAGTTTGTTATATTGTAAGTCTTATTTTAAGTATAACTTGGGTCATATGATATGCAGCTCAGCTGAGGTTTCCAAAACTCTAAAATCAGGTGTGAACCCACCTTTTGATTCACAATTTAAACAAGTAAAAGGTGTTAGTTTGACTGCAAGTGGTAGGAGACCTCCGCCTGTACAGGTAGCAACAAAACCACAAGATTCAGTTACATCACCCAACAGTTCAGTAGTGGGAGTCTATTCATCTTCTTCTGACCCGGTTCATATACCCTCTCTAGCATCCAGACCAGCTGCAAATGTGGGGGCCATTAAACGTGAAATAGGACCAGTTGGCGGTCGCCGTCATGCCACATCAGAAAACCCTGCATTAAACACCAAAGACCAGTTCAGATCTTTTCCCGCCATTTCTAAGACCGATCAGCATTCTCACTCCAATGTGGCAGAAAGTGGCAGGTCGTTTAGTAATCAGTATAATAACAGGCCACATCAGCAACCTGTAACTCACCAAAAACGTATGAAATTTGTTTTATTTCTGAATTTATTATGTGGTTACATGACATTGAGCTAATCGATGTAGTTCCTCAAGCAAACAAGGAATGGAAACCAAAACCAAGTCAGAAACCAAGTGTTACTGAAGTAGGGGTTATTGGAACGCCTAAAAAGTCCATTTCATCTCCCGCCAAAAATTCTAAGGAGTCGGCTACTGAATCAGCTGCTCAACTGCCAGAAGACAAGTTACCAAATAAAGAGGATCAGAATGTGATCATTGCAGCGCACATTCGGGTGTCTGAAACCGACCGTGTTCGGTTGACTTTTGGCAGTTTGGGAATTGAATCAGATGTACCAGAGACTTCTGAAGCTAATAGACATGTTGATGAATCACATGTTGAACCTCTGGCAAGGTTGGTGAATTTTATTTTATATATATATATATATATATATATATTAATTCATATGTCCTGTCAGTAACTGATTTTTGTTTTCTTTTGGATTGGTTGACAGTTTATCACCCGAATCTTCTGTTGATGAAAGCAAACAAGTTGAGTTGGTAGATGAACAAAGTTCTGGTTCTGGTTCACAATTGACTGATAGGGTTGAGTCTTCAAGCCCACAAAACATGGAAAACTACGCCAATATCGATCTGTCTTATGCTTCTTCAGAAAAAGCTCCCTCAGAGTTGCCCAGTTTCTCGGTTGGTGGAAACAATGTTTTTTATTTATTTCATCTGATATTCTTTTTCGTTCAACATTCTGACTCTTGTATCATATTACAGCAGGCTGGATATGATCCTCAGACTGGATACGATATATCATATTTCAGACAGGCTAGTGATGAATCTCTCAGGGGTCAAATCCATCAGGAGGTTGCGTCTGTCTTAACAAACCATTCACGTTTTTTAAATCACATTTTATTAAACAAATGACTGATGTTACGCATTCTTTGTTTATGTCTTTTTGAACAATTACAGGGATTTAGTTCTCATGTGGCCAACAGTAGTAACCCTGCTGCAACCACAATACCAATGGTACAACAACAAGCGGCACAAATGTATCCACAAGTTCATCTTCCTCACTTTGCTAACCTGATGCCATATCGCCAGTTTTTATCTCCCGTGTATGTCCCACCGATGGTTATGCCGGGGTACTCTAACAACCCTACATATTCCCCTCATCCGTCTACCGGCAGCAGTTACGTGATGATGGCGGGTGCCAACTCACCACATGTTGGTGCAAAATACGCGATTCCACAGTACAAGTCTGGCAGTCCTACGGGTGGGTTTGGGAACTTTACCAGTCCTACTGGATACGCGCCCGGGGTTGTGGGAAGTGCATCTGGGTTAGATGATTCCTCTCGCCTCAAGTACAAAGATGGGAATGTATATGTTCCAAATCCTCAGGCAAAGCGCTTCATTCTATTTCATTATAAGATATTATTAAACCCCAAATCGTAGTAAATACTAACATCAGTTTATGCGTTACAGGCAGAGACATCTGAACTTTGGATGAATCCAAGAGATATTTCTAGCCTACAATCTGGTTCATACTACAACATGGCGGGGCAATCACCATATCTGCCATCACACACCGCACATGCTTCATTTAATGCTGCAGCAGCGGCGCCGTCTTCTCACATGCAATTTCCGGGCTTGTACCACCCGCCACAACCTGCAAACCCGCACCATTTGGGCGGAGGTAATGTTGGAGGTGGAGCTCCGGGAGCCCAAGTTGGGTATCAGCAGCAGCCTCAGTTGAGTCAACTCAGTTGGACAGGAAACTTTTGAAACACTTATGGTGTCTGATGTATGGTGACTCAAAAGTAGTTATACAAGTGTTTTTTTTTTTTTTTTATCTTCATTTTTTGGTCTTCTCTTTATGGAAAACGGTGCTTCCCCTATTAATGCATAATCATGCTTTTGGTTTATAACGCCTCCCTCTACAAAGCCTTCCAGGTTTCAGAAAAAAATAAATTAAAAGCGAAAGTTGGTTTAGCTATTATTGAATTGAATGTCAGCAGTTCTTAATATATTATTGATTGTTATTAGTTTTCATTACGAAAGCATATCAGTACAAAAAAGGGGGTGGGCTCGTAAAATTTGGCACAACTTTGTTAGTTTGTTACCTATGTTACGAGTGACATTATAGTGGTTAAGTGCACTGAAACACATAGAATGTCTTTATATAATGATACCATTAAGTTTATGTAACCCACGATTCTTAAAGAACAAGAGTTATCGAAGAAAAATGCAATTACATTTTTATAAGTAACTGTAGTGAGTGAAACTGTCATTCTACAAAGTTTAGTACAAAACCTTAACTTAATTTATTTTCTTAATTAGTAATAAAAATGGTTTGGAAAAATGTTTTCCTTAGTTTTAATGGCTGTTGGGGAACGGCCTGAGTAATAGAACTTGGAACATATACTCGTGGCTCAAACTCATTTGCAAGTTGGCCTATTCGGAGCTCTTTTGAGTTCATGACCCCTTCCACACGCCCTTTTGGCGGAGCGCACATATATATATATATATATGTGGACACGTACATTTTAATGTTATTCTAAAAGCTAGTGATAAGAAAGTTTAGACTAAATGTAGACAAAAAAAAAATCTTAGTAAAAGCATGGAAAAGATTAAAATATTTTTGAACAATAGTGAAGCATGATGAAATAATGAAAAATATATGTAAAACAGGTAAATATGCAATTGATTAAGTTATGAATGGGGAAATATGCTACAAATTTTGGTTTAAGTTATAGGGGGGATATGCAAATGCCATGTTTTTGGAGAACTTAATATTTTTATACAATGAGATATCAATAATTAGTCGATTACAATAAAACAACACACAAACGAGCAACAAGTTGCGCCGCTACCTCTTTTCGAATACCATTCCAATCTTATTAAAAACAAAGTTTGGTTCTTGGAAGCCGATAAATTATTATACACGACCTGTTGAACCTTTTCGGAAGCTTCACAGTCTTTGTGGTGAAAACCTAACGCATCAAAAGCAAAACGATAAACACGTGTTTGATTCCTTTAGTCATACAACTACTTTATAAAAACTCCACCACTCCATTTAACCCTTCTTTACAAGGAGGCCCATTGAACAACTATCATAGCATTAATATCTTTCATATTTATAACATACTTTTTTATTTCAGGCAAAACTGTTATAGTCTTATAGAAAGTTTTTCTAAAAACGTTGTTTTCAAGTTTATTATTTTTACTAATAAGATAAAGTGGAGCGTTGGTAAGCTAAAACGGGCCGTTTCAAACACATATTGTAACCCAAATGAGTTTGGATGGAAACATATATATAAATCAAAGTGGGTATGGGTTGTGAGGTGTGGAGTGATGGCACTTACAAATGTTAGGTTGGTTGCAGGCGTGACGAATTTTGTGTGGCAACGGTGATTTGGCATTTAAGATTGTGTTGGAGGCAACAACATGGATAGTCAATGGAGGAGTTTGAACAAAACCAAGGGAGACAGAAGTCACGAAGCTATATTTTTTTTCTTATCGCTATGCTTCGGGTCGGAGACTCAGGTTGGGTCAACTAATAATAACTCTAATTTTGTTAGTGCATTTTTGTGCGGATGTTAACGTGCGAATCAGCTTACCAGAGCGTTAATGTACTTTGTAATTGTACAAATAGGATAAGACAAGATGAGTATAGCGAATGAGTGACTCATTCGTATTTCCTATATAGGCGAATGAGACTCATTTGCCTATCTCATATGGGGCGAATGGTGAAGCTTATAAATACTTGTTCTTGGTTCTTCATTTGTATGTTTTTTGAGTGTTAGATTGACATATTGTAGAGAGGTTATGCTTGATTTTCTTATGAGCGTAAACGTGTAGATGTATATTGTTTTGGTATCTTGTAATCAATGTAATAATTATTCGATTGAATATACATCTTTGACTTCTCTATCAATTTGGTCAAACTCAAACTTCCTCCTTGAATCTTCGTTTGGATGTAAGTTATGATCAATCTACAGAAATCTACAAAATTCTCATTCAAACAATAAAAACTAGATATTATTTTACCAAAAAAATTTACCCAAATACTTTAAAAATTAAAGTCAAATATCCAAATTCACCAAATACCCTACAAATATGAGTCAAATACCCAGATTCACTAAAAACTCAAATACCCTAAAAAGTCTAAATTCACAAAATTACCGAGACATAACTCACCAAGATTCAAGATGAAATCAAAAATTCATAAGAACTTGAATTTTACCACAAAAAATTGGAGTTTCGATTTGGAATTTGGACGATGTTTATTTCTTGACTCTTGAGAGATCAAAGATGACAATGGTGATTTCAGCACTGATTGCTTGTACCCGATCTGTGGGTGTGACTGTCTAAAGGCACAAAGCCAAAAAAAAGGGGCGGTTTTTTTTTTAATTGTTCGAGTGATTCAACATAAGCTCATCTAATTCATGTATTTGGCAACCCATTTTTTTCAACAAAAGGCCACTAAAAACACATTGGTAAATCCCATCCGGGTCCCTTTGCATCCCGTTTTTTGAATACATGTAAAGAATTTAAGAGGGGCGGGGGAGGGGGGGTTTATACTGCTTGTAAATTCCTAATGGGTGACAAAGTCAAAAGGTATAAAGAAAATAAACTACAGGGTGAAAAAACACCATCGACAAAAAAAGGAGGGCCCCTACAATACTTTGCCAGTGTTGATGTGGCACTTTTCATGTCAGTTGCGTTGATACTTTGCAGACTTGCGAGCTTGCTGGCGATAAATGTTGGTGTTGGTTTTCTTGCGTATTTGGATATATTATATGTTAGCTAGTTTTATAGTAGTCATTCGTTTAAACCTGTCTTAGGTTAGCTATATTTATAATATTAGTGAGATTTTGTATAATTTAAGTGACCCAAATCAACTCATTAGCTACATAAAAATTTCCTCAACATTACCATTTAGCTGTTAAAAGTTGCATAAATCACCTCATTTGAGTGGATGATAATTATGGTCTAAGCTTGACGAAAAGTAATATTCTTGCGAATTAGTAGCACTATAAAGTTACTTGATAAGTTTTTGTTAGAACGAAATGCTTGTATCTATGTAATCTACTCTTAAAGTTACTATATAATTTTCTCAACTGAAGTATGAGCCTATAGCCTAGTAGTTACTCTGACTACTCTATAGTAGCTCTTGAGTTTGAATATGGACCGTGGCATAATGCTAAGTCAAGGCAATAAGTTTATCCAGTTGTAAGGAGCCTGAGGTGGGTTTGGGGGTACGCCTCAAATCGTTAAATACTGAAGACGTACGGTTCAAATCCCGTCTTAGATCTATACGTTACCAGTTGTTAAAAAATTTATTCCAACATGATTTTCAACTTTGCACATTTAGCATTTAGGAAGTGCACCTCATTAAGTGCATTTTATTGATAATACTTATCATGATATCCCTTTTGTGTATTCTTTTTTATTTGTGTCAAACAATTATCACTAGTACTCCTCTTGTGATTGTTGGAATACAAAAATCTTTTTAATGAAATGAAATTATTGGCCTATTTATTTAGAATTCAGAAAGAAATAGTTAACTTAATTAGAGATGTTACATTATCTTTTTATCTTCATCTCAATCTCTATTTTTATTTGTAAAGTTTAGTTTTTCTTAGATAAGAATTTTTTCAAATACAGAGAATACTATACTATTCATAATATATATAACTTTGAATAGTAAATAAAAATGAAAAACAATATATGATAAGTTAATAATATAAATTTAGAAAAATAAGGCATGAATGTTTTATTAAGTGCAATGTAGGTGAGGTAGTGAAAACGCTACTGCCTGTCGTCATCACTCACCACTAAATCGATCCACTGTTCCTTTCACCATAATATTTTAGCTGACCCAAACTCAAACACTGTGGTATGCTACAGATAACAGATCGATCGATCGATAATGGAAAACAGACACAGAATCCGGAAACAAAACCCGACTTTGCTTGATGTGATCTACCGATCAGTTGATGAAACAGACGACAGAAAAACCACCAGGAACAGACAGATCATTGATAGTTGTTTCGTCGTCAGATGCTGAAAATATATACGGATTTCCCGCTAGGCTTAGACCTGTCCGTACAAGCGTCAATGAAGATGATGAATTTAGCAGACGAGAGGTGAACAGAAGAAACATGTACGATCAGAAACATGATCAAACCGACGATTTGAAATCTATGGGTAACTGCAAAGGCACGTTCGTTAAAACGAGCTCACCTGAAGAAAGGGACACATCCGGAGGTCGATTAGCGAAATTTTTTATTTCATTATTCAGTATAACTAACGCAAAGCCCTGCACTGATGATGCAATTGTTCATGCAAACACGAAATCTGAATTATCGTGTTTGAATAAAACTCCCGCGTCTGTCAAGGCGAAAGTGAGGTTTTATCCTCGGCGAATATTTCTTCCTAGTGGACACAAATCCCTAAACGGAGATAAAACCGATTCACCAGGGATAGAATTTGCCACGAATTCAATCGTTCACAGAAAAATACTTCTGTATTGAAGAAACCACCAGGAATTTGTTAAAATATAACCACCAGAAGAAGGTTGAATATGTGTTTGATTCGATCAACAACATTGATAATACAAATAACAATGAAGACGAATCTACAAGCTACTCAAGCTCCGATCTGTTTGAATTGGATCATCTTTCTGCCACTGGAATTGATAGGTGTGTGCAAGAGTTACCACTTTATGAAACAACTAGTATTGAGGTCAATCAAGCGATTGCTAGTGGTCATATGCCATGAAGTAAAATGCAGGTTCACAAGTTCATAATCGATTCATTTTTATCTACTGAAGTTTGAGTAAGATCAAACTTGGGAAATTCATCAAAATCTAATTAAGGAAAAAACTCAAAAATAAACATGTTTTTTTTGCCTATATCTTTAGGTTAAAGGTTAAGCTGGTAAGTTAAAAGGATAAAGTAAGAGAATAACTATTAAAGTTGTCGGCTAAGGGATGCGCTAACCCTTAAGGGGTATATGTGTGATTTTTGTTAGTTGTTGACCGGAGATAAAGAATAAAAAACATTTAGGTAGTGTTTGGTATGCATGAATGGAGGCGAGAATGGAATGAGTCATTACGTTGGAATGAAATAAAACATGTTTGGTTACAATTAGGAATGAAATGTACCATTACATAAGGAATGTGATTCCTT
>WOUH02000045.1:12725134-12748200 GCA_009936405.2 Stevia rebaudiana
TTCCATCATTCATTCTCTCTCCTACGTGGTACTGACGCGTCATAACTCACCCTTTCTCCACGCCCTTACCACTACACATGGTCTTAGACACCTTAAACAAAACAAAAGGTTGAGGCCTAACGTACTCTCAAAATTTGATGTAATCAAAATATATTCTTACTCAAACTAACTCATCCTTGCCTTCAAGTCCTCAAATTGATCCGGCATAATTAAGTTATATACATATATACTCTTTCCATTAGTGTAACAACCTAAACGAGTATATTTTAGATTTTTTTATTAATATGTTTCAGACGGTCTAAGGTGAATAAAAGCCTCCAACCCATCGGCATGAGTTAGGGGTAGCAGAGTCTCGTGGTGCTAAAAAAATCAGTGATCAAAGATGGAAAAGGGTAGGACATCCCTAAGGTAAAAGGAAACCGGGGAAGCAGACCCAGGTAGCGGAAGCATGATCGGCTTTAAGGAAACTGCATCAGAACGGCATCACACATTTAGAAGTTGGTTAATCTAGTTTTAAAGTTGATAGATCTAAATTACACAGCTGATGACTCTAAGGTATTAACTTAATTACCAGTGACTAAAAGAATAAACACAATAACTTACTTATGTACATTTTTCTCATCCGATTTGCTCAAATAAGAATTCTTATTTCTTAATAATTCTAGAGTAGCATGTGATGTATTTGTTGATGTAACCTAATACAATAAAATGTCAAAGAAAAATAACAAGACAATTTACGATTACAAAGAGATACATGAACTTTAAAAAAAAAAACCAGGCCCCTAACATTTTGGTAACCCCGATTCCTAGCTTTACTTGCTAATTAAACCTATCGAGCCACCCTTGGAATATGGTACACAAGTCATGGCCACATGTCATTCTATGTGATCTACGTTTAGAGGGGAGGGAGTCCTCCAATTTTTTCCCATTTTTCCCCACTGCCACATCAGCTTCATCACTTTTTTCCACTTTTCTCCATTTTTCGCGTTATCATCTAATTTTTCCCCACTTTTCCACCTCTCACATAATTAATATTTATTAAATATAAATAACATTCAAATATAAAAAAAAACTTTCATTAATTAACTAAAAAAATACAAACTAATAAAAAATAAAAAGAAAAAAATTAACATAAATAAAAAAAGACAAAAAAAAATACAACTTAAAAAAAATACTAGTCCGAAAGATCCCAACCCCACTTTTCGGCGATCTCACGTTTACGGTCTAGGATCACTCGTATCTTCGATCCTTTGAAATTAGAATGACCACTAGTAAAAAATGCAATATCTTTATCCTTTTGCGCCTCGTCCAATGCTTTTTCTTTTTTTCTTAGAATGTTTAAGCGTAACTCTTTTCCGGTTTTGATTAACTAAGCCTTTTCGTTGCGCAATTTAGCTCTTTGTTCAATATCCGCTATCGAAACCGAGTTGAAATCATCAAGTCGTTTGATGAAATCATCGTGAGAAGAGGATGACACGGATTATCTTTTGCCCTTTCTAATTGGGCGCTCGGGTTCAAAGAAGATGCGGTCGCCTTCCATTTCGTCCTCATCAGCGTCGAGGTCCACGGGGAGGTCAGCGTTTGAACTACCGACGGCTTCGGTAGACTTGGCTCTTTTTGATGTGGGTTGTGATACAACACCCGGTTTTGGAATAGGCGCTCAATTAGGACTATTCTGAACCTCTCGCCATGCGGCAAAGTGACTAAAACCTTTGGCTTTGTATGTGTTTTGGTAGTCAAGCAACGCGCGAAAATATCATCTTCATCATTTTCGCCACTTTTACGGCTATTATTCGCTTGTTGATAGAAACCGTTAAATTTTTTCAATTTAGAATTCAAATCTTTCCTCTCAGAATAAATTTGATCAATGGTACAAAATATATTGGTCTATATTGGTCTTCAAAACAGAATATATTGGTCTATAAAACAGAATAATAGCTTCATTTACATGTTTTCTATAATAATTTTTATAAACCACATCATACTCATTTGAAGGTGTGAGTGACAGCTAAAAGAAACCTAGCTAGATTTGATTTTAGATGTTATGAATGTTCACGTAACAAAATAAAATCGGTTTTCCAAAATTTTAGTTTTAACCATTGAAGTTTCTGAAAGCGTAAACGAGTTTTATAAGTTACTTGAAATACATGTTTTTTATAATAATTTTTCTGTTAAAACCATATCAAACTCATTTAAAAGTGTGAGTGACAGCTGAAAAACCTAGCTAGATTGATTTTAGATGTTATGAATGTTCACAAATTAAAAATAAATCGGTTTTTCAATTAAAATTTTTAGTTTTAACCATCAAAGATTCGTAAAACGAGTTTAAGTTATTTGAAGCATAAAAGAACACAAATTTGGACTTAAGTTTATGTTTAAAAGTTTAGCTTTCGTTTTTGACTTATTTAACGCACCTGAACTCATATCCTTATGTGAGGCTTGCTACGTACGCAACAATAGTTGATGCTATCTATCTCAGGTGTGGGCGCATTTAACGTGAATACCAACTATAATCATGGCATTAATCTAATCATTAAGATAACAATCGTCATTTGGGAAGTCTCATGTTCAAATCTTGCTGAGAGCAATTCCTCTGGGCAATTCCAATGATGGGGAGAAAATACACCTCGGATAGAGGTCACCGGTTCAAACCTGAGAAGGGGAGAGGGTTTACGGATTCCATCTGGTTCCCGCTTATCCGATGTATGGTTTCACGGAGATCAAGGAATCGATCTTGGCTACATCGTTCGGCTACCAGTGGCTAGCACGTGAGATCGTATGCTCTTAAAAAAATATATTTAACTAACGCACAAACAAAACATTCCCATTAGAAATTTCTGGATGAAACCAGCACACGAACCATGCCTTGCCCACCAATCATGAGGAAAGACGTTTGTATCATGAGGATAAAATGTAAACACTAAATTTTTGAACAAAGTTACGTTGGATTTACATGATTTTTAGCTTACATGATTTACATTTATTTTTGAGAAAATATGTAATAAATGAAATTAGAAAGAGGATATACGTAAAGGGAATCGTTTAACGTATAAAGGGGGAAAAACGTGAGAAGCGTAAGAAGACACTAGGATACGTCACGCGTCATTTTCGGAAGGGTAGGAACGTAAAAAAAAACACGCACCCAATTTTTTATATATTTTGATGGACCAAACTAGGTAAAAAATACGGATTAAAGGCAAAAAAAAAATACAGACCAAAGGCAAAAAAAAAATACAGACCAAAGGCAAAAAAAAAAAAAATACAGATCACAAACAAAAAAATACGGACTGGTGCTTAAAACTTATTTATTAACAAACAAAAAGCTGATAAAAAATGAATACAGACCAAAGAACAAAAATACTGACCAAAAAACAAAAAATACGGACCAAAGTTAACTGGGTAAAAATGACGCTTCAAACAAAAAAAATACGGACCATGTCAAAAAAATCGAAAAAAATATATCGATACCATACTCAAATTAAAGATAATAAAATTATCTATTTTATGGTGTAATTTAAAAAAAATATATTAAAGTATGTAAAAGTTATTTTATTTATAAAAAATGTGGAAGTTCTCAAATTTGTTGTTATTCTCTATTTTACCTTTTTTTTTTTCAATTGGGACGCACTTATTTATTGTGGGTGGGGATCATTAAATCTTAACTATTGATTTGTAAGATCAGAGACAAGAATCCTTCCTATCCTTCCTACGCTTTTTTTCTTATGTATTGTAACCCATATGGAATAAGCTCCATATTTACTTAAATCTTTTCCAACACATGAATTTTTATCAATCATCACTAAAGATTTTTCATTAGTGGGACTCGTCCAAATTTGCTACCTTTTATGACCTTTTAGACGTCTTGAAATAGACAACTTACTAAGTTGCTAAAATATTGTGTAGAGCAACAATGAAAAATCTTAAATTCTATTTCACCGATAAGGCAACTCAACAATTATTTTCTTTATTCATAACTTACGTCTTCAGGGCATACGATGTGTAAGTTAAGTTGCAAAAGGCTATTGTTAGGAGTTGTGATTTACACGGTAGTAAGATTTGGGGCTACACAATATATTGTACGTGTAACTTACTTGGAGTTTCTTGTCTTGCAAAGCATCAAAACAATTTAATTTGTAATGCATGGTAGGATTCCCTTGTAGTACTAAAAATATAAGGGCCTTCTAGGGGCATGGTATAACGTAAAAATAGACTTGGATTGATCAGAGGGTGATGCATATGATAGCTATGGAAAGTAATATATGTATGTTGTGTGTTTATGAGGTGAAAGCGGAGGTGCTAGAGTGAGAGAACCAAGATAACGAGGATGAGGTTAGACGATGGTAGAGTGAGCGAACCAAGAGAAAGAGAAAGAGGCTAAGGCAAGAGAGGTGAGACGAGAGTGACTGATGGTTTACAAGACGACAAAGGAAAAAAAGATACTTACTTAGATGGCACATTAGGTTTTAGTAAGACATATGTTGTATGTTCAAATACATTCAAGACACCATTTTCTACCCAATCAACCCTTCTTTGTTCCAACAAGGAATCGTTTCTTTTTATAATACTGACAAGTTAAAGTTTGCTAGAGGCTTTCGTTGATGATATAAGAGACAAATTAAGAGGGATGGATGGTGGAGGGTGGTGTTTCATACAAACAAAAGAAAAAGAGTCAGAAGTGTATTTCATATTTCTATTGATTAAAAAGGTAATTTAAAAAAATAAAAGGAGAATGGAGACTGGTCTTTTATTAAGCAAACTACTAAACTAATGAATCACACTGGTTAACTTTAATAAACCACATGGTTCGTTTGATTGATTTACTACACCCTTTTAACACTTTTAGGAGCTTCATTTGCCATTGTTATGGAGGTCCAATTCCAACTATTCATATTTTGACAAAGGTGATCAAAAAAGCAGAGTCTAACCCACCTTCGTGTCAGCCTTCGTTGGCCGCGTTTTGACTCGGAAAACCAGAAACTCGGTTTGACTCGCAAGAGATCAACCCGCCATTTTTCGTCCCCCATATATATGATCGACGGCGATGGACCAATCGCGAGAAAGCGATCGTAGAATTGAAAAGTTTTAAACGTGCAAGTGTTTGTACTTGGACTCACATAACTGGCCGGTGATATCACATCTCAATTCTTTCACATATAAATATACCCCCAACATCCTTCTTTCATATATACCAAACTTGCTTGTTCCCATTTTAAAAACCTGCTTCAATTTCATTCTCAACAGTCTGAAATTGAGATGGCACTAGCAAAGGAAATCATGATTAGTTCTATGGTGGAGAAATCATCATTTTTTGGGTTAAATGCAGTTAAAGATTGCAATAAGAATCTGGGTCGGTTGTGTGTAAACCCTATTTTGATTCCATTTGATCAAAGGAGGTCGAGGTCGAGTAAATTGAGGAAAGGTGTTCGGACAGCGGGTCCGGTGGTAGTGGCGGCGATCAGTGAAGATTTGGTCAAACTCGTGAGAGTTGAAAAACCGGTTACTTTCAAGGTGAGAGCTGTGTTGACAGTTAGGAACAAGAACAAGGAAGATCTGACGGAGACACTTTTCAGGAAACTAGATGCTTTTGCAGATCAGATCGGAAGAAATGTTGTTCTGGAGCTTTACAGCAACGATATTGATCCAAGTAAGCCACCTGTTTGATGAAATGCCTCTTGAATTGCGTTTTATTATTTGCTAATTAAATGCTTATTGGGTTTTTTTTCTTTCTTAAATTTTGATGTTGAAGAAACAAGAGCTCCAAAGAAAAGCAAAGAAGCTGTCCTAAAGGACTGGTCAAAGAAATCAAATCTTAAAACTGAAAGGGTTAATTACACTGCTGATGTTTTGGTGGATTCAGAATTCGGTATACCAGGAGCAATTACGATTACTAATAAGCACCAAAAAGAGTTCTTTTTGGAAAGTATCACCATTGAAGGATTTGCATGTGGTCCTGTTCATTTTCCTTGCAATTCTTGGGTTCAGTCTACTAAAGATCATTCTAAACCTAGGGTTTTCTTCTCTAATCAGGTAACTACTAATCATTTTCATTTAGGTTTCTTCTGTAATTAAGATTTTCCACGTCTTGCCTAACAATTCAAACAAACCGAAAAAATCAAAACTTTGAAAGTCAAACATCAATTATTTTGAATGTTCATGGTTTGAGTCCTAAAATTGCGGCAGTCATGTTTGCCAATTGCCAAGTCGTTTTCTTGTACGAATTTATTGTAGCAAGTTTCAGTTTAACCAACAATTTTTTTTTTAAATTTACTTGCAGCCATATCTACCTCATGAAACTCCAGCAGGGCTTAAATATCTAAGAGATCAGGAGCTTAAAGATTTAAGGGGTGATGGTGAAGGAGTTAGAAAATTATCAGACCGCGTATATGATTATGATGTTTACAACGATTTGGGTAACCCTGATCGGGGAAATGAATTTGTTAGACCTTCACTCGGAGGTAATAAAATACCATATCCACGAAGATGCCGAACTGGACGGGTACCTAGTGATACTGGTATGCTTTTTTCTGTAAATACATATGTTATAATTTAGTCTGATACAAAAGTTATGTTCATGTTTTGACTCGTGCACTTATATATAGATATTTTGGCTGAGAGTCGAGTGGAGAAACCACTACCGATGTATGTTCCAAGAGACGAGCAATTTGAGGAATCAAAAGCAAATGCATTTTCAACAGGGCGGTTAAAGGCGGTGTTACATAATTTATTGCCATCAATGGTGGCAAGTATCTCTAAGAAACATGATTTTAAGGGATTCTCACAAATTGATAGTCTTTACAGTAAAGGGGTCCTTTTAAAATTAGGGCTTCAAGATGATCTCTTGAAGAAGCTTCCATTACCCAATTTGGTGACCCGGTTGCATGAATCTAGCCAGAATGGCGGCCTTCTCAAATATGACACCCCAAAGATTCTTTCCAGTAAGTAGTAATGGACTGATAACTGATTATTAACATATTAATTTCAAAATATTAATGACAAGTTATAATTGTAGAGGATAAATTTGCTTGGTTACGTGATGATGAGTTTGCGCGACAAGCAATCGCGGGGGTGAACCCGGTTAGCATAGAGAGGCTTCAAGTTTTCCCACCAGTGAGTCGACTCGACCCAGAAAAGTATGGCTCGCAAGAGTCTGCTCTTCGAGAAGAACATATTGTTGGTCAACTTAATGGCATGACTGTACAACAGGTAACATACTTCCACCTTTTAACTGTTGTGTATATGTAACAGAAGATTAATGATATGATTATTTAATTATTTTGGTGATTATGCTAACAGGCACTCGAGGAAAATAAGCTGTTTATAATAGACTACCACGACATATACCTACCGTTTTTGGACCGTATAAACGCACTCGATGGGCGTAAAGCATATGCAACGCGCACCATATTGTATCTAACTCCAGCCGGAACTCTGATGCCGGTTGCAATTGAGCTCAGCTTACCACACGCGTTACCTGGTTCAGAGTCAAAGCGTGTGGTCACACCGCCAGTTGATGCCACCAGCAACTGGTTGTGGCAGCTAGCCAAAGCCCATGTCTGCTCAAACGATGCTGGGGTCCACCAGCTGGTGCACCACTTTTTACGGACCCATGCGTCTATGGAGCCGTTTATATTAGCGGCTCATAGACAGTTGAGCGCGATGCACCCGATATATAAGCTTCTGGAACCGCACATGAGATATACTTTAGAAATCAACGCGTTGGCTCGCCAGAATTTGATTAATGCTGATGGAGTTATTGAACAATGTTTTACCCCTGGAAGATATTGTATGGAGATGAGTGCGGCTGCTTATAAGAATTGGCGGTTCGATTTAGAAGGTCTTCCAGCTGATCTCATTAGAAGGTACCTACCTATACATATATATATTATTTGGCTGTTATTAATTAGTTTTAATATTTCCATAAACAGATTCTGCGTGTGATTTATGATTAATTAATGTCATTTTATATATTAATTTACAATTAAGCTGCAAGAAACAGAAATGAATTTTAGACTGTCAGATTTTAGCAACCAAGTTATATTTTGTCACCGATTGTAGCAATGAATAAATTGTTCCAACTTGTATATAAAAAATTAGCAACATGACAGCATTTTTGAACATTAATAAAACTACCAACTTGAATTGCCATTATATGGGACTTGAATCTTAAACATAAATAAAAAAAGATCGCTTATCAAACTTGTAATTGACTTTGTTATATTAATATTATAAACATTCTTTTACATCTGATATGGCTGGCAGGGCATCAGCTGATGCAATTTAAAATTAATTAGAATAAGATTAGTTGTTGAATTTGGTAATAAGTTGGAAAATAGTTTATACTTTGTCTCTAATTTAAAGTTAGCTCCGGAACTCAGAAAATGAAGTTCATTTCTATTTCCTGCTGTTTTAACTTTTTTAATGATTAGTACCTGTCAAACCCTATAAAAATAATTATCTACTCTTACATACCCATTTTGACTATTTCTGATCATCTATTTTCACTAATCCAAAATCTCATTGATTAACAAAGTTGTTAAATTTGCTTTATACAGAGGTGTAGCGGTTCGGGACCCAAGCAAGCCGCATGGTTTGAACCTTTTGATTGAAGACTACCCGTATGCAACCGATGGGCTCATGATTTGGGAAGCCATCCAAACCTGGGTTCGAACCTATGTGAACCGATACTACCCCGACTCAGCCCAGATCTGCAATGACCGCGAGCTCCAAGCATGGTATGCGGAGTCCATCAACGTGGGCCACGCTGATCTCCGCCACGCGGACTGGTGGCCCACTTTAGCCGATGCAGATGACCTAACCGGCATCCTAACCACCATCATCTGGCTCGCATCGGCTCAACACGCAGCACTTAACTTTGGTCAGTACCCGTACGGTGGCTACATCCCAAACCGCCCGCCACTAATGCGGCGGTTACTCCCAGATGAAAACGACCCCGAATACACATGCTTCCATGATGATCCACAAAAATATTTTCTTGCGGCTTTACCGAGCTTGTTACAATCAACAAAATATATGGCGGTGGTGGATACATTATCCACCCACTCCCCTGATGAGGAGTACATTGGTGAGAGACAACAAACTGATACTTGGACTGCGGATTCGGAGATTGTTGAAGCGTTTTACGGGTTTTCAGCTGAAATTCAACGGATTGAAAAAGAAATCGAGAAGAGAAACCGCGATGCGAGTCTGAAGAACAGGTGTGGGGCCGGGGTTTTGCCTTATGAGCTTCTTGCACCAAGTTCAGGACCTGGTGTAACATGTAGAGGTGTACCAAACAGTGTGTCTATATGAATAAATTAGGCTCATTTTTGGTTAACTTAATTAAGGTTATGTAATTGTGCAAGTGTAGTAGTGTTATAACTTATATGTTGTTAATAGAGTGTTGTTGAGTAGATTGCATATATGTAATGTAAATCAAGAGTCTTAGCTTCGGTGCATAATATTGTAAACTCGTGTTTTAAGTAATGGAATAAATGATAATTGGTTTTATTATATATTAATTAAGTTTAATGGGCCGACACGACTCATATTGTGGTTATGTGACAGTTGTTGCGACAACAGTGGCATATAAAAAAAATAATTTGACCCGTAAAACTTGATGCAATATACTAGTTAGGTATCAGATAAAATGTTTTTGGGCCAGAACTGGTTAGATATCAGATATAAACATATTTGGGTTAACACGGGTTAGCACTTAGGTAAGGTAAGGGATGAAACATATTTACGTTAGTTACATTTATTTTCGTATTACTATTGTCAATTCTACTGAATTCTCATTTACTTTAGCTTGCAATGGTAGTTTTTTGAGTTTTAATCTGGTTCACTTTGTAATCGTTTATATATAGTGTGTTGAGATTAAATCTGAATAATATAGAAACATTTTTCTATTTACGTACTTACTTTGTTCACAAAGCATTTCATCATCATCGACAGCCTTACCTAAAGATAAGAGAGTCTGCTTTCAGTGAGACCCCATCGACTCATGATGCATGATTAACGTCATTTTCACAAAAAATAACGTCATTTTGCCCCCGAGGGCCTATACATATATACATTATACGCGTGGACTGCAAACGGGGCCTTGTTTACAAAACGTTATCGTTCCTACAATTACTATAACTGCTAATATCCAAGGAAAAAAGTTAGACAAACTCAGCTGTTTATTAATCTACGTAAAGCTATTTAGTTTTCTTCTATAAAGAGGACATTCTTCGGACATGTTTATTTATTTAAACCATAGGTCTTAAAGCTTTTTAACTTACAATTTTTTATGTCAATGGGCAAAACTTCCTAGAAAAAGTGCCTTAAGGCACTAAAGATTTCTATGGTTTCAGAATTTACTATAAATTGTATTTCTTTTAGTTGTGTTAGGTTTAATTTAGCCTTGTTCTCTCATTTTGTTCGTAAAGTCTAGACAGCTCAACGTGTATATATTTTAGAAGATTGATCATCCCGAAGAATGTCTTCTTAAGTCTTAACATGACCCCTGCCCATGATTGTCACATAATTGCTTTAATTCTAATGATCTAATCTTAGATAGCTTCATACCTTCATGTCTTTATCTTATCTCTATCTTAATGTATCTAAGTTCTCAGTCTTAACCAATTAGGAAAAAAAAAATTAAGGCTTAACCTGGAGACTATTGGTGCCTTGTGACGGTGATCAGAGTATAAACGCATAACAAAAATTACAACGGATTAGTACATGGGTGTCGATTGTTTTCATTGATTGAAAACCAAACAATTAGAAAGACCTATATACTCCTATGTGTAATGGTCACTTGGAAGGGGCGTGACCAAGTTGCCACATAGATGCCACATAATTGATATAGATTTGAATAAAAATGTGTGTAATAGGGCTTGAATAGAAAGTGAGTGATGGAAAAAATAAATAATGATGTGGATTATTTTTATTGGTTGATATTAAAACAAATAAGGAAATTAATCGCATTTATGTTCATCACCATGTTCACTGTTTTATATCACTTGACACTTTCCCTATGTGCAATGATAGAATGGTTTGATGATGAAGTGTCACATAGGATAGTCATTTGATGTTCAAGCCCTATTACACATTGTCTAACTGTTAGACTTTTGACAACATTAATCCAACACATTAATGATGGTGTGAAGGAAATGATGGTGGTTTATTTCTCACAATTTTATTTTACTATTCATTAAAAGAAGTTTTAGAATCAGAGCTTCATATTCCTCACAATCATTTTTGGAAGGAAAAATCCTTGAATTTCCATTCCCCTGTTTTCCTAAATAGTTAACGAGGTTTCATATTTGGAGAAATTGATTTCAGATTATCATGTTATTCAACCTCCTAAATCTTTGTATCGAAAAGCTAGATCATTATCGATGAAGTTCAACAAATATCGAACAAAAAGTGTTTCGGGCCAACCAACCTAACCCAACCCAACCCAACCGGTGTAAAATTTGGCCGATTTGAACCATATTGGGACCCGTGGTAAATAGAATCTTTCGGAGCAGGTTGGAACTTGGGTTATCTTAAATAATCACCTCACCTGATGGGACTTGTTATTACCATTTTCTTTTTCCCCAAGTTTCATAGAAGACCTAGAAACATGCAGTTGGTCTGTCACTATTAAAAACGAGTTTCAACTGGAGTTGTTAACCTGTGATTATCGCCTCTTTAGGTGTCTGCATGTAGATAATTAATTATAATAAACATTTAATAAACTCTTCTTGCTGTCTATCCCTTTCTACAAATGATTATGACAATATACTTGTATTTTTCTGGTACCAATTGTCTAATACATCTGAAACTGCATGTTTCTTGATGCACATACCCTAGCTTGGTTCTTTTTTCATCTACCTGCTAGACCTTATTTGTCAATTCTATAGTATGAATGTTTCTTAGTTGATATTTTTATATTCATTAAATGATTTTTGTGCAACCTTTTTAATCCTATTTCTCTGGTGACCTTTGAATGATGACTTTTGGTTCCAACTTCTAGAAATCTTTTGAGTTTGGTAATAGGCTTGTTTCATAAGCAACTTAAATCTTTATGTATATATCAATCTTAGTCATCCTTCCAGTGCGTTTATTTTGTCACACCTACACCCAAGACTTGTACCGTACTATCTATAGCGTATTATTATTTTATGTTATTCTTGTCTCACTTGTAATAACCAATATCGTCTCGTACTACTAATTTTTTAGTGAACACACAAAGTATGACAAATCTTAATTCCTTTACTTAGTGTAGGATTGTACGATAGTAGTTTTCAAGTTTTTTGTTTTAATTACTTTATTTCTATATAAAATGATTAACTTTTATCAAGTTTGAGTATGATAAGTGAAGTTTGGGTTAAAATTTGTTTATGCTTGACTTGATTCTAGCAAGTCATCTTAGTGGTGTATTTAAAATTGCTTAATAAATTCGAACTTCTTTTCTTGACCTGGTACAGTTTTTGATTTAGGATGTGCATCTATTATTTATTCGCATGGTGGGTTTAAATAAAGTATATCCCCAAATTCATGTGTTTGTCTTATTTTTTGTAACCCTCACAGATTATCCAAACACGTCTATTTGTAATGATGTTCATTCCGTCATTCTCAAACCTATAAATCAATTTCTTTTATTAATATTCTTTGTTAAGTATTAGTTTTCAAATTTAAAAATATATGGGTCTTGTTACATCAATAATTCTTCCGTATAGCATGTGTTGTGGAAATTTATCTGGAATTGATCCGGTTGACTTGGAATATGAAACCATCTGATCTATTAATTAGAAAAAGTAGTTATTTACATGCTTCAGAGTTTGTATAAATGGATGCATACTTTGAAATCCAATTATAGAATAATAAGTATAAAAAAACATAAATACTTGAAATATAATGTAATCTTAATAGGTTTACTATTTCGTTATATAGGAGGTGTTTAGATGAACACATTTGAGTGTTTGGATGAAAACATGCTTATACTTATCTCTGATATTGATTCAAACAAAGAATTTCAAATACTGCCTCCAAATTTTGGGCACAAATATTTTAGATATCACATTGGATTTGTTGTTACAAATCTTCCTTTGAAGATGAATTGGCGTATATGCTAACAAATCCTTATACCAAGAGACCAAATAAACCTCTAATTTTTTTTTTTTCAAAAGGTAGGTAAACAAAACAGAAAACTAGCCTGAATAAAATCAACATTTCAACAAATTCACATCCCATTTCATTTGGGTTGGGGCAACATTGGAAAATTATTACCCTTTCTAAAGTTTTTATACAAATTTGTATCAGAATACACCGCACGAGACCTCATTGATCTGATCCTATGTTTATGCCTGTGACCTTTCCGTTCATGGTCCCGATGCCGCCTATTTTCTTTCTTCTCAATCACCTCCACCGCCGCCTCATCACCCTCACAACTCTTTTCGTCATTATGTTGATTTTTCTCTTTTTCATCATCTTTTTCATCATCTTTTTCATTATTTTTTTCTTCATTATGTTGTCCTTTCGGAGCAACATAAACAAATGAACCAATTGGGAAATCATCTATTTCCATAACATGCTCCAAAACCTTAACAACTTCACTCATGGTTGGTCTACCTTTCGGGTGGTGGCTCAGGCACCGGCTAGCCAAAATCGCTGCTCGCTTGGCCCCTAAGACCGGATACTGACCATCTAGTTTAGGGTCCATAATCCGGTCAAGATTGTTTGAATCTTTCAAAAGTGGTCTAGCCCATTCCACAAGACATTGTTCTCTACTTGGTCGTTTTTTGTCCATTGATCTTTTTCCTGTTAGTAGTTCTAGTAAAACGACCCCAAAACTATAAACATCACTCATAGTTGTCAGATGACCAGTCATGATATACTCAGGTGCAGCGTAACCGTGTGTTCCCATCACTCGTGTACTGACATGTGTCTCGTCTCCTTCAGGACCATCTTTTGCCAACCCAAAATCTGACAGTTTTGCCGTATAATCCTGTTTATGAAACCAAATCCATAACATTTAGTTATGTGCACAAAAGAAGAGGGTGATGTAAAATCAGTGGTGACTATTATTGGGTTGATTACATCTCCGTCAAATGAAAAGGAGATATGGGTTGAAACTTAGCTAAAGTTTATTTTAATGTATATAAAGTCTTAATTACATCCTTTTCTTCAAAGAATCTTACAAACATAATTAACGTGTTAAATTTTTTAAAATTATAAATAAAAGATTTACAAAATTAACCAAAGATATTTGAGCATACAAGAATAACCCGTTTCCACTATAACCATGTCCATGTAGTAGTAATCAAACCATCACGACACTTTTATACGGCGACTCTAACAAAGATCAATAACACAAAGAGACGTACCGATCCCAAAAGAATATTTGAAGTTTTGAAATCGCGATAAATAACGGGTTTGTCCTCCCCATGAAGAAAGGCTAGTCCTTTGGCAGCACCAAGTGCTATTTGAATCCTGGTCAGCCACGGCAAAGAAATTGAATACCCTGAATTACAAAACCATCATCAGTCTTTTTTTTTATTTTTTTATTTATTTTTTTTTTTAAATTGCTAAATAATTTATAAAAAAAAAAAAAGGAAAATTACTTCTGAAGAGTTGACTCTCCAAATTGCCCCTTGCCATATATTCATAAACAAGAAGCCTGTTCTTGTCTTCACAACAATAACCAATTAACTTCACAAGGTGTGGATGCCTCAGTTGCCCCAAAAAGGTGACTTCAGCCTAAATAAACAAAATAGCCATAATTAATAAAAAAGATTCCCATAATTTAAACTAAAGGAAATGGTTTACCACTTACCAGCCATTCATTGTGACCCTGACCACCATCCAAATCCAACAGTTTAACCGCAACCGGTTGAGCCTCTAACCCGGACCGGAGCTTATCATCTATGAACCCTTTATGAACGGTTCCAAACCCACCTTCACCAAGGTAATTACTCGATGCGAAATCATGTGTGATCTGTTTAAGCTCCGCGAAACTGAACTCCTGAAGGTTCCAACCGACAATTGAATTCGAGAGACCGTTGATGCCAGAAAGTGATGAACTCACATCGGATATCGATAACCTCTGTGACAAACCGGGTTTAGTTAGAAGAATTTGAGGGTCAAAGGTTGGTGTTGTTTTTGAGAAACAACCAAAGAGAACGGTTTTCCATGCGCTTGTTTTTTTGGGAGCCATGAGAGAGATCCAATTATAAGAAATGTGTTAGCAGAGATTGTGATTGTGAGTATAAGTAGGTGCGAATGGTTCATACGAGGGGTTAATCTGGTCAAGTTTAGGGGTGAACCCAACCAACCAAATGATTTGAAAAACAAGAAGATAGAAGTTGGTGGCAAGGGTTTGGTTAGGAAGATTCTTGACACAAAAAAGTCTAACTAACCACTAATTATCTTTCAGGCTAAACACTTTGGTTGATTATATATATATACATACACACTCATATACATATGCACGTAGGTTATAATATTTCCAGAGTAAGATACAATTGTTGAGGCATAAAGTACAAGCTGTTAGAGCTCTCAGCTTTGGATTTTAAGTTTTGAAATTTGATGTGTGGAAGTATTTTAATAGCATTGTTCTAGAAGGATGAAATTGAACTAAATATTTCCTTCTTTTAAATATTATATTTTGTGCCAAACCCCCAACCATTTTAAAATGGACTTGTCATGGTTTAATAATTTTTTTAAGAGTGTTTTGGATTGGTTATTAGACTATCCGGTATACCGGGCTCGAGTGGGGTTTGAGTGGCATGCCACGTAGTAGAAAGAGTAGGTAAAGTGGGTGAGTGGAAGAGTAGAAATGCATTGGGTGAGTGGAGGCTTGAGTGGGTAAAAAGTAGGGTGTTAATGTGGTGTTTTGTGATTGGTAAGAGGGTGATGTGAGATATTTTGATTGGTTAGAAAAGAAAAAAAAAACAATCAAACACATTTAACGCCTTGAGTGCAGTCACGGGAAGGGCTATCACGCCCACCGGGGCGGTGTTTGGGGCCACTCACGCCCCTATAACGGGAATACTTGTCTTATTATTATATAATAAACATTTGTAAAAGAAACATCGATGAAATAATTGTCTTATCGTATATTGCATCTTACGCTTGTGGTGTGATTGTTGTTGATATACCCGTTATGAACTATCTTTAGAAATTAACTTAGATGAGTAACTCGAATGTTCTTGCAAAACGTCATTTTCGTATGACGTGTAATTACTTTTTCTTTAAACGACGTGTGGGATTTGAAACATAGTATCTAGAGAAACTGTGTCTAAGTATTACCAACAAAATACAACTCCAATATCAAGTGTAATTACTTAAATAAAAATCAAACACTCCATAAAATAATTGTCCAGGTTTTATTGTACTTTTTTAAAATAAACATACACTTTTGACAAACTTATCATGTATATGTACACACACATATATACATAAATTTTTAATATAATAATAAATTTATTAAAAAGTCAAAATTTTCAACCAAAATATACAGAAGGTTTGGATGATATAGAAAATCGAAGTTATTATTAGTAACAATCTACACTTGTAAATTAGGATAAGATAAAAATAGCTACAAAAAAATTAAAACCGTTATTAATTAGTATTCAACTGTTAAATGAACAAAGAGAGAAATACACAAACAAATAAACCTATCCATAAAAATCCTATTGCAATGGGTCTTGAGGGTGAATAAAGAGAGATGTCACCTTTATCGATGTGTTACCCATAAATTATTTTAGCCATGGTTTCAGAAATTTTTCCATAAGATAATTTGGTTGGTGGGTCCTCACCTGACTTTGACAACCAGACTCTAAGAGGCAAGATGCATTAAAATAATAAAACACACTGGTCAACAAAACTTTGGCTGGGCTAGGGCCCCGTTGACACGTCTAATATTGAAAATTTATGCATCTTATTTTGCTACTTTCTTTAATCTTAATAATAATCCATATAGAAACATGTTGTCTGAAATATTTCATGTGTTGCCCTTGGACACCAAGTCCATTGTATGTAATTTATTTTAATTTTTAAGTATCAAGAGATGGAATCCAAAGCCAAGAAATTACCGTGTCATATTTGTTTATAGAACTATAACTAGAATGAATAGGGTAACATATGTAATAAGTAATAGGGTAAAGTTATTTTAAATGGGGGCTTATTCTAAGAAGGTTAAGAGGGATTTAAAAAAATCATAAACCGACTCAAACGAACTCCGATTGAACTCATTTTAGCGTTGAAACCGTCTTGTCATCAATCCCTAATAGAGCGCTATGTTGCAAATGTAAAATCATTGTTTGACACGCATGGAGTTGAGTGTGGGGAAGGGGGCTATTGATACTTTCCAGGCTACTTGGTCTTAACCGCAAACCGACTCATCAAGGCTCAACATGCTCCAGCTAGATTAGTTCCTATATTCATGGATGCATCATAGATTAGTTAATAAACACGTTTACATTTTCTCCATGTGTAGCTTTTATTCCATATTTCTAGCCCACATTTCTTATTGCATTTGTATTCAAGTTGATCGAAAAGAGAAGAGAAGAAAATTGAATCACTTATTTGGTATTTATCTTAAACTTGTTATTGGAGTTCGACCTGCTCAAAGGATTATCTTTCTTGAAAGATTGATCATATTTAATCAGTCTCTATCAGTGATGATCGAGGATAGAGAATATGATGCCATGTACTACTCATTTTAAGTTTATATGCTTAGTGGTAGTTAAGTGTTGTTATATATATATTGGTATAAAGTTCTATAAATTCATGTATTACATGAGTTGAATAAAGAAAATACTAAACTATGAATAAACTAAAAAAAATAAAGTTTCAAAGAATGGCACTAATTATTTAATAGAGAAGAATTATAATATAAAAATGTGACAAAAATTAAGTTCACAAAATTGTAACATGTGACACACTTAGTTAGTAATCATATATTCTTATAATACATAGCATTAGATGATACTAGATTTTCTCGTACTTTTCATTTAAACGTTATAAGTCGTCAGTTTAATTGTTCTATTTTAAAATAGAAACACATAATCACTCCACTTTTAGCAAATATATATATGTTCTTATTTTTAATCTCCCAGATTAGAAATTAAGATTTGAACTTTCATCAACACTTCAATGGGAAACGAACACAACTATTAACTAAGAGACTTTTCACTTTTCCCTCGTTACTTCTCATTTACAAGTCATTTACATGTGTAGTTACTCTTTGCACTAATGTATATTTATGTCAATTGATTGTAATTATGATGTAAGTTATATATATTGATCATCTCCTATTGGGAGTGATATTGAGATTTATCATAATTCACAACCTAAATGGCTAAATGGAACTGAAAATAACTTCTTACATGCAAAAGATGAAAAAATTACAAAATCGCCTAATACATTTCATCTCCAACTTAACCTCCATCGCTTTCATCATGCATCTGTTGACAAAGGGACCCTTTTCAACCATCCGAGAGTCACAAATTCCCTTCAGAAGACGACCCATTCATATAGTTAGCTAATTCATAGGGTGATAATTAACCAATTAGCTAGTATGAAGAAGAAAGATCAAAATATGAAATTCATATATTTTTATGTTCAATCCAGTTGGTAAAAGCTTGGAGGGTTTTCATGTCGGATCTGTAATGCCTTTGAGTGAATTCAAGAAATGTAGACCATGTAAAATCTGGATATATTCTTGGGTTGTTTTCGTCCACTAGCTCATCTGGTGGGCATACCACCTTATCTTTCTTTGGACAAAGAAAAAAAGCAAGTGATTTTCTATGAGTTATGTTGTTAACCACAGCTCTATGTAAGCAACTTCTATATCTTCCATTTGAGAGTGCCTGAAAATGACATACATTATCGCAAAGATCCAAAAAAGGGAAAGGAAACACACACTTTGATAATAATGTAAAGAAAATCATACCATGAAAGTATCACCGATGTTAATGACAAAAGCATTATGATTCGGAGCAATGGAACGCCACTCGTTGTCTATAAAAACCTCTAGACCACCAACAGAATCTTGGTGAAGGATTGTTAACGATGTCGGATCACAATGAGGGCCCGTACCTAAAGTGAGATCTGGCTTCTGGCATCTTGGGTAGTAGTTTAGCCTCATTATCGAATCGTTGTCTTCAAAAAATTCCTTGAAGTGAGCTTGGCTTACACCTAGACTCATCCCCAATAACTCCATGATACTTAGTGAAAGACTACCCATGGCATCACAATATTCTTGGTAAAGTTTCCTATAATGAGCACAAGGAAAAAAGTGATTATTTTGTATAAAATCTAGCTAGTTAGAAAATAATACACACACATATATGAAGCACATACCCGAGTCGAGTAAATTCTTTTCCCATTGTTTTCTCAAAATAGTCCTTCACCATGTTGGATGAGTTATTATCAGATGAGAATTGAAAAGATAGTGTTTCTTTCCATGGTAGCTTAGAGGAGAATCGTCCAGTGAAGCTGCTAGCATATCCGCAACTCTCACCTACTTTTCTTTGCGCTCTTTGCTTTTCCAAGAGAGGGAGATCAAAGAATAAGTCCATGTACCTATGAGCATCTTCTATGAGGCTTGCATTGACTCCATGGTTGATTACTAGAAAGAAACCATGTTTCTTGCAAGCCTCACCGACGATCTTGGCCGTTTCTTTGGCGGAAGATTGTCTAGAAAGGAAGCCTTCTAGGTCCACTATATGGACCGCGAGTTCCTTGACCTTTTTCGAGTTGGGTTTCTCATTGTCAGGCCATACAAACTGTTGGGGTATGTGGGTTTCATGTTGTAGAATCGAAGAATCAAAAACAAGTGGCTTTTGTTGGTAATTCATGTATTCTTTTTGCAATGAGAGCATGGATGATTTTATTTTTAATCGTGCAATATCTATTAGTCTTGCATAGAGAAAAGAGATGAGAGTTTGTAGGTTTTTGCGAGGTATGATAAAAGAAAAACCAAGGCCATTTATAGGGGCAATGGGTGAACCCCACATATTTGGAACGTTGTAGGCACACAGCACAAAACAGATAAAAAACTGTATGTTTGCAAACAAGGGATTCATTATATTTGAAAGTGAGGAATCAATTTATTGACAAATTAAGAATATGTTCAAAGTCTAATTGTCGTATAGAATGTTGCCAGAAAGTTGTTCCCAATGGTGTTTTGGCTTTTCCTTTGGGAGCCCACCAATTTTATATTTCCTCTCTCTCCACCGATAATAAGATCCCATGTTACCACATTTTTGGCTAAAGAAAAAAAAGTCTTTTTACATAAAGGTTTAAAAGATGGTACAATCAACTTACAAAATTCAATACATGCTCGAAAATGGCTTGTTCATGTTTTATTCCCTCGTTTGGCTATTAGTTTGCCTATATGAATTTGGTATAGACAAAATACTAATTCAATAACTCACCTAATTAATAAGAGACAGATAATTAACTTTATGCATTGGTCGTATTTAGAATAGAATTCCAAGATCCATCCATATTTGTGAGTAATTTGTAACACATATCACACGAGTAGTCATGTACAACACTTTGAACTTATGAGAAGATAATAGCAAACTCTGGCTGCAACGAGTATGAAAAAAGATGGGTCTTATCCATAATTTGGTGCTTCTTTTCGAATAATTGAGTTTTCTTCTGATTTTCTATTGTAATTCTCATATATCCTCTTTGTATTATGCGGGTTAAATATGTTTTATAAGGTGTTGAATGTCTATTAACTACACACACATAGAGCGCATAGACGATGGAGAGTGGTGCGAAACGTTTATTTGCATTTTTTTTATTGTGATAACAAATTCCAAAACAATGTTACAGTTCAAAATCAATGCAAGATATAAGACTTGTCTCACATCATCAGTTGTATGTTTAATTGATGTGGAATTTATAACTCAAATATGTTGTTTCACCTGTAAGACTAGTCTTTTGGGTTGTGTTTCTTGTTTGGCTTGTAAGATCCACCAATCCACCCACCATATATTTTTTGCTTTATACCTTCCTAATAATTTTTAAGTTGACCTTATTGTTACCATTCTTACCTTTGTTGCCTCCGGGAAAGTTAGAGGTTTTCTATAACTTGTTTTCACCATACTAATTTCGCAACTTATGTTAACAGTATAATTAAACATTAGTAATGTAACAAGTTTGTACTATATTTTTCTTGATAGGAAGAGGCATTGGTGAAAAACAAAAAGTATAATCACTTTGTTAAAAGGTTGTACCTTGTCAAACTAAGTTGGTAGAGACACCTACTAAAAGGTTGGTACAAACACCTAACAATGAGGTCACTTCGGTTTTTCTCCCATACTCTTTCGGTAAAACACATATTACATTCGAGCCTTGTTGTACTATAAAAGTCTTGTGATTAATTTTCATTTACATGTACTAACTGCTTCTTATTAAAGAGTCGGTTAAAAAGCAGTTAAATATATCTGTCATATTGAAGGCTATAAATAGCATGTTGTATCTCATTTGTAAATTGATCGATTGTGTATAATAAGAAGTCAATTTGTGTGTCTAAATTCGGGTTTTACTTTCTATGGTCAAACTGCACAAATGTGCAGAATCCAATTGTTCAGTCCATAATTTATTTTAGTGATCCTTCGATCCTATGACACTCAACAATAAATGACTTTATCAAATCGAGCGTTGTTTCTATACAACTCCAAAACAGTTTATAAAAATGGGAAAGGTAAAAAAATTCAACTTGAATTTTATTGCATGTTTGAGACAAACTTACCTTCCCAAATTAGGGATGAGATCGGTAATGACGGTCCTGAAAATTTGGAAAACTCAGTCCCGATCTCGGTTCAGAATAAATCAGTACGGTATCGATATGGTGCCGGTTTTTTTTCGGTAATTTACCGGTTTAGTACCGGTTTCGTTTTTGTAGAGAAAAAACGCAATAAATAGGTACCCTTAAACCCAATATTCAAATATGTTGACCTGTAAATCTAATGAAAATGATATACATTATATTTAAAGCAATTACTAATAGATGTTTTCATAAATCATATATTTCGAAGAAGAAAAAAAGACATCGTTCTAACTTAACAATATCATTTTTGATATTATATGCTATCTTTTATTTGACCATAACACTTGCACTTAAACTAAATTAAAAAACAACTAATTTATAATATGAATTTAGTGTCTATACGAATAGTTTTGTTGGAAAATGTTTAAAAAAAAAAAAATCTTTCATTTTACCGGTACCAATACCCAACCGAGATTTTACCGGTACCGGTTAGTCCCGATCACGAAATTACTAAAAATCAAGTCCCAGTCCCTTATGTTCGGTCGGTACCGGTAGCGGTACGGGACCGAGACGGTACTGGTATTCGGTAATAAAATCTCATCCATGTTCCAAATCAGTTTATAATCAAATCAAGTTTTGCTTCTGTAACAACGTAGTTTTTATTAGTTAATCCCGATCTGTTAGTATAGTTAAAGAAACCCGCGTAATACTAGTTCTGCAAGTTTGTAAAGGTATTTTTTAAATTCTTACATTGTAAAGGTGTTGCTTTCGATAGATCGTTTCTACTTTTGAGAACCTTAAAACAAACCTGCTCGTTGTATAGTTTTATAGCATTTAATTTTAATCAAAATCATTCATCTATTATCAAACCTATAAATTTAATGATTCATTTAATCACATAAATTGGTGGCCAAAGTCACTTATAACTGTAAGTTAATTCGTGTTTTCGTATATATGTATGAAGTCGGTGACTAATTTAAAACTGTCTACTCTCTAAAGTTCTTATGTTGGACACTTCCTTGTTTTAGCGTATATGATAGGACTAGAAGTTTAAAGTCCAACAAAACACACATACATTTTGGCTGGCCCAAGTGTGTATATATATAACCCACACTAAAAAATGGGTCAACATTTAGATCCCTAAAGAGACGATGAATATTGACAAAATTAATTCTAAAAAATTTGAATTTATGAAACTAGCAAATAATGATTTAAGAGTCATAGAATAACTTTTTTTACTTTAGTTTTGAAATAAAAAACTAGTGGTTAAAAATTATTCTTCTTAATAAAATATTGATTCTTAATT
>WOUH02000045.1:12748300-12763520 GCA_009936405.2 Stevia rebaudiana
ACTCTTTGCACTAATGTATATTTATGTCAATTGATTGTAATTATGATATGAGTTATATATATTGATCATCTCCTATTAGGAGTGATATTGAGATTTATCATAATTCACAACAACATTAGTCCTAACTCCTAACATATTTTTACTGTTTATCTTGATGATAATTATATATATGACAAAAAGGGTAAGTTTGACAGGGAAATATGGTACAACTTTTTGAAAAAAATTAAAGCAAGAAGGGCCGAGGAAATAACCATAGTCGATCATGGTCTCAAAGAAGGGAGAAAGTCGTAAGTCTTTCCCGTTACATTTTCCAAACTCGATCATTCTTTCAATCCTTGTAAGAGTAAGTCTACGATGATGAACTATGATTATTTTCAAAAAGAGGAGTGAAACTGTAATAGAATCCATACAGGCTAGAGCTTTGAGTTTAGTTCAAAAACATATATTAATAACTGTGATTTGAGTGTGAGCTCAAGAAAAAATCGATTCAAATAGGGTAAACAAAAATCTTGAATATTTTATTTGGTTTTGGAGAATCATTGGATTTTATATAAGTTATTTGATTTATTTTTATAGATTTTAAAAGTTTATCTTAAATTCTTTATGAAAATATCCATTAAAGTAATAATACCAAAAGAAGACGTAATTTATTGTATTTATGTAAGCATGTATAAAGGGATGACCGCCTTGTTGAGTAATTTGGTAATATCATTTAGATTTTTATAAGGTAAGATATTGAAGTAGTAATCCGGCCAACACAAGAGACTTCGAAGATTTTCCCTATAATAGAGAGCCATCACATGTGGTCCTTCGGCTATTTGGCATTTTCCATGGATTTATTAGATAATGGTTAGTTGCTTTTCAAAATAAAAAGATAATGCTTCGTCTACAAAAATAAATACACATAGTGGAAAGTGAGTATCAGCCTATTGCACGTTTTGTTTAAACCGTTATTAAAACTACGTGATTTTGATTATTCAACTAACTCCCATAAATTTAGTGCCCTTGCTAACATCTTATAACACATTAAGCGATCTCAAGCATTTAGGTAATTAGGTGGTCAATTCAAACAACTAATTATTGTTTTTACTTGTTAGTAAAAGTTATGGTTTCAGTGTCTTATTTCCAACCTAGAAATCCATATTTTGCAGATTACCTCTACTTTGATAATCATGATCCGGATATTCTATTAAAACTGAAAGTGGGGTAAATTTATGGATCGAAGGTCGTTAAAAGAAAATTAAGAATTAAATAAAACAAACTAGTTTTAGGAAGGTTTTGCATCCAACAAGTAAAGTATTTCCATTTCATATAAATTTTTTACATTGAAAAAGAATGTAAGCGGGCAACAAGCTGCACTGTTAGCCTTTATTGGATAGAAAATTTAAGTCTTTTTAAAACCACATTCATAGATCTATGGGTCATAACATTGCTATGCATAACCTGTTGAACTCGATTAAGCAACTACACGGCCTCAGGCGCAAGAAAACCAGAAGTATCAAATGCAAAGGTATAAAAAACATGTTGGTAAGGTAGGCGAGTAGGCGACCGCCAATGGCTTAATAATCTAAGGGCCTATAATTTAAATATATATATATATATATCTTTTTTTCTTATATGTACAATTTTTTTTATATAAATTTTACAATCTGATTTAATTTAATTAAATTTTTGACTGATTAAAACATAAACTATAAACTCAATTACAAAGTTTGAAATAAGCTCATTAAACTTACTAGTTGACTATCATAAGATGATTTAAACACAATTAGCATTTATCCGGTAAAATATGTTAAAGCTCGTTTTAGCATTAAATCTAACATCTCACTCTACTTAGATTTTAAAAGGTTTGTTAGTTAAAACCAAATTATATAATTTCAAAAGATTATCATAATTAAGTTCAAAACTATTAAAAGATAAAACGAAACTTGAGCTTTATTTATGTAAATTACGAAAACAATTACAAGGAAATGTACTTGCTTGACAAAAATGATATTATTCGAAAGTAGGGTCTTGCTAGCTTCTATAAACGCGTCTTTTTTTGTTATATGTTATTAATATATATATGAAAATATATTGAATAATACGAGTCTTTGGCTGTTGTTCTAGGGACTATAATTAATGATTTTAAACGAATTGACAAAACTTCCCTTCCCCAATTCGATCAAACTCCGCGTTATAGCAGCCACTTCAATTTAGGGGTGTTTATCAGGTTGGGTAATCGGGTTTTGGGTTTCTCGGGTCGGGTTATTCGGGTTTTGAGGATATAAAATATGAACCAAATACCGACCATACTATATTATTTTATTCGATTTTCGGGTTTCGGGTTTATGGTTTAATCGGGTAGGGTAATTCGCGTATTAGGGTTATGACATGAAAAAACCTTACAAGAAAATTTTGGCTACATTTTGGCGTAACAACCTTATAATCATTCTTCTTGGTTGCTCATCCCAAAACTATATCCAAAATCATACAATTATGTTGAAATTCAGATTATAGAGTTTGGATTTTCATTATATTCTATACTATGTCGTTACTTTACGATCAATGAAAATTCTTAAAGTGGTCTTATACAATTATCAATGATATTATACTGATTGTTTCTGTAGTCTATGTATAAAGTGATTCAAATGCATGCTACATTGCCTATTAATTTAGCCTAATAAGATTAAAAAACATATATACTTGATTCGGAATCAAGCGTAACTACAACAGATTCATGTAAATAAGTTTTAAAAAAATCGACATATTTAATCATATTATAAAAATCTATCACATATCTAATCCTATTATAAAAAGCCAAAATAAAATGGTATTTGGGTAATTCGGCTAAACCCAAATGTTGAGAAGGAGTAATCAAATACCGACCAATTATGACATTCGGGTTCGGGTTCATGTCATATTCGAGTTGAGTTGTTCGGGTATCCCTTTATTCGGGTTTGGGTAAAAAAACACACCCCTACTTCAATTAACGTTTATTTTTTTTAATGGGCCATATAACATCTTAATTTTTTATGTATCTTTCCTCTCTTTTAGAAAAAATTGTGCTAAGATAGCTAAACTTTTAATATAAGACTACAATAGATGTTAAATAAATATAGTGCGTAGCAAAAGAGTTTTACCATTATCAACCATCGTGTGGCGTACATAATTGTGATTACTTAAGTGTTACACCGGTGTTCTTCTATCATTTATTCTAACGTAAACACACTTGGTATACTTATAAGGCGTCATATATTTTTTAAACTGATGTATGGTGATAAAAACTAAAAAAATCATGATTTTTTACACTAGTCGTTTAAAAATGATAAAAACTAAAAATTCATGATTTTAACATTGTCTAAAACTATCAGCGATTATAAAACACTTTAGAATCACCTAAGAAATAAAAATCTAGATGAATATTGTAAGAATAAGACAAATCTCCAGAAAGTTTATCAATTTGGCTTGGGGAATTATTTATTAAAGTAAAGGGGGTCAACGCATACCTTAATCAAACAAAAGACATTGCCTGGTGGTTGACGCGGTCGTACATTTTGGCTTCTTGTGTTCCCACAATCAAACTCCGCTTTTTATTTTATGATGTTTTCAGTATAATGATTAGATTTTGTGCGCATATTATCTTACAAAGTGAACGTATTTCCTTAGAATTGGTTATAGTATACCACACATGCATTGAATGGGTTTACACTTTAAGATCCATTCTAAATAAATACACATACTCAAAACATAAATTCGAAGATGTAGGTAGTAAGGTAGAGATGCAACTAACCTATATTTATACAATAAAAATAACTTAATCACGTGGCATTCTAATTAGTCTCAAATAAGAAACTAAAACTGGCCATAAGTATTTGAATACAATGGTGAGGTTATGTTAAAGAAGAGTTCTTATGCTAAGAATGGGTAGGAAGGGTATCAAACGGACCCCGATTAAGCTTATTCTAGCGGCGTAAAAACTAAACGCCAAAAACCAAACCGTAAAGCTAAAATGAAAGGGTTCGACGAGACGGTTATAACGACGCTGAAATGAGTTCAATCGGAGTTCTTTTGAGTCAGTTATGAGAAAATTAAAATCCTTCATGTCCTTCCTACAATAAAGTTCCTTCCTATTTGATCCTGACCCTTGAATATAAAATTTTAACTATGCTTTAACTTTTTCTACAAGTTATGCCAATAACTCTTTTTTTTACGTGTAAACGAAATTCATCAACTTTTAGGTTCACCCAAATAAAGCCGTACAAAATCAAGATTAACACCTCACATATATTGTTCGAACTCAGTTGCAACATTCCCAGTCTTACCAACAAATCTTTAGACTTTGTTCACTTAAAATAAAAAAAAAAAAAAATTAAGTAAAGTCATTCTTTGTAAAGTGTAAACAGATTGAGCTAATATGTTGACAGAAATATTGTTGACATAATGTTTTTCACAGATTGTAGGTTCCCTTCAGGTGAATTCCAATCAATCCAATTTTGAACAAGTTTAGTTCGATTTAGTTTGTATTTAGTTACAAACATGTCCAACCTGAGTTATGAACATGTTTGACCGTTTATTAAATGTTTTACTTGATTCATGAAATCAAGAGAGAAGTGAAGCTTAGCACCAAACCAACCATCATCATGAACACATTGTTTGTTTTTTACCAGAAAAGGATGATGATCATTGGCCAACAAGAACGTTCATGACAATAAATAAATCCAAACATTCACATTGGCATTTACTTCAAAATTTGAATAACCCTCAACTCCATTAAATGAGACAACGTGCAATTAACAAAAACACATGAATTTAGAAAATATAGGTGACTCTTTGATAGCACAACCTTCTGAGCTTGATAGAAAACTGATTCTGAAATTTACACCTGACTCACAAAATTAAGATATTTAAGGGATGAAATAATCCACCCCTCCAAAAAACAAAAATAAATTATGGTTTCCCAATACCTACCTCGCTGTAATGGAAAGGGCAGATGAGTTGTTATTTACATGGCAAAACCCTGCAATTATTATCATCAGTTTGATGGAAAATAAGTATTATATATATACATATTACTAAGAAATAAAACATGAAGACTGACTGACCTACCTCTTAGAAGATGAAGAAAAAACAAAAACACAGGTAATGAATGCTATCTGAAAACAAGGCTTCCATTCTGTTGTGTTCTCAAATTCTCAATAAGAGATTTGTAGAATGACTTGAGTGACTTCATATCATTTCCCTGAACATTTAAAAAAAAAAAAGATCATTTTCTGTAGTCAAATATCCAGTCAAATGAAGATCTCATACCTGCAGTTTCTGACAGTATTCTTCTGCCAAATCTTGAGGACAATGTGCACCAAGAAAACCTTTTGATACAAAATTCATCAGGAAATCATTTCCAATTTTCTCATACATAACCTTCTGAGCCAGCACAATTTCTCCAAATAAAGCAACCTGCAAACATCCACAAATTTACTAACTTTCCTTGGTTGCAAATACTTTACACCACCCAAGAATCAAACTTTATAAACAATAATATGTTATTAATATTTTACTTTGTTGCATGTGGTGTTCTAAGTTCTAACTTCCCTCATGTTCCTTTTGCGCCACTTTGTTTTATTACCAAATTATTATCCTCAATTGTAAAAGAGAAGAAATTCAATACAATTATTCAACGTTAAACAATAACGGAACTTACAGTATTTGCATCACGGAACTCAAAGGACTTGTCAAGCACACTGTACAAACAGCAGTTTGTTGCAAAAGCTTCAGTTACAAAAGTTTGAAAGCCAGGAACCTGTACACTTGGCATATTAGATTCATAAAATCAACATACAAGAAATATATAAAGATACTACCTTTTCTGGCTTAGTGCACCAATCTTTAATCAATCTAATAAATATTTGTACACAAGCCTACATCAAATCAGAAAAACATATATTTCATCAGGTGGTTCAATAAAACATACTCAATATAATCTCACTCTATTACAGTGGTAGGGCCAAACTGACCCAACATAAAATTCTAACAACTTTTTGCTGATTTACTTGCAGAAAATTTAAAATAATTTTTTAGGAAAAAAGATTAAGAGGTCATATAATTGTTTAAGGATTTGTAAAAAAACGATTCACAGAAGCAATTTGTTTTGTCATGCAATGTAACATCATGTCAACAGAAAGAGTTAGTGACAAGTCTGCAAGTAAAATGAAATCAAAAGGGGTTGGTTGCACAATCTATAGTGCGCAAGTGTTGGTATCTATTTTACACATAACTTTGAGTTAATTGCTAAATTTGGAAAAAAAGATTAGTTTCTATTTCGTGCCGTTTACCCCACCCACTAAATTTATTAAAAAAAAAAAGAAGAAGAAGAAGAAAGGAATGTGGTCTTATTTCAAAGAAAGTAAGTTATTACCTTTCTGACAACAAGATCCTTGTGATTACAAGAAGTGAACAACAGTAACTGCATCATTGGATCGAGGTAGAGCTGACTTTTAGGAGAAAGAAAGACTGAAGACAAATCATGTGTTGCCATGACATGAAGAAAGGTATAGAAAGTTCGTTGAAGCTCTTGCAGTTCACGGATTTCCTAAAACAATGATAGATTTAAGGCATATAATTATTATATGAAAATTTGGATAAAGAGGGAGGTTATTTATTTATTATGTACCTCGGTGTTGCTACCCGGGCCAGAAGGAATTGTATCCCTTGGCAGAATGTTAAATATCCTACCCGCAATCACAGGATATACATTCTCCAAAATATCTTGGACAGAAGCATTGAATTTGCATATGAGTTGATTTAGCAATACAAGAAATCCCACTAGTTCCTTTGGCTGCATAATAAACAAGTTTTTAATTTTTATTTTTATTTTTTTTTTAAAAAAAACACACAATTTCAGATTTTAAGTTTACCTACCTGACTTTGAGCAAGTAACTGCTCCAATGCCTTTGGAAGATAAGGAAATACAGATGAACCTAACGTCTCCACCATCCTGTGAATAAATGCAGTAACCTGAGGAAGCAACACAATCAGATATCAACAAAAGGGCAATGAAGCACATAAGACCTTTTAATTAATGGGTTTCAAATGTTACGTGTAATTTTAAAGCACAAAACATAAGTAGTAATATTCCCTGTGATTGCTCTAAACATAATCCATAACCGTACCTTAGAGCGCAAAGTTTCTACCTTTGGGAAAATTACAAGGATTTGTAGAAGCACATCAAGCGTCTGCAATGAACAACACATTATGACAGTTGCAGTTTTTTAACAAATACGAGTAACTAAAATATCAGAATCAATGGTCAGATATTGAAATTCAATCCCAACATGAGAGCTTGTATAACTATTGTTATAAATGGCGACCGATGTTTAATAAATTAATTTCCTTCAGGGGTAAAATCTTGATATGAGAGATTATTTGTGACACACTAATCCTACTTAACGACAAGAGCGCAGCATAATATAACAAAAATGTATCACCGTCACAGAACAAAAATAAATTTATATTTGCCAACAAGGAATTTAGCTGGAAAATTACAATTTAAATATGCAAAATGACGTATAGTCTTGATTACCAACCTGCTTGAACATGAGACCAATGGCAGGGCGACTAGCAGTTACAAGACGCTCACTAAACCCCTGTGAACATGTTTAGTCAGAATTTATAATCAAATCAACATAAAGAAATTAGTGATTAAAGTAAGGCATGTAAGTATGATAATTGGTAACCTTGCTAAGGGCATTTATCGCCATTATAATTTGTTGCATATTGGCCACTTTTGGAGGTAAATCTTCTGAGTTTTGAGCTCTGGAACTCGCGATCAAAATTTCAACCTAATTCATTACAGCACTCTCACATTATAATTATATAACTTAAATAAAAATGCAGTTTTACATCATTATCGCATAACAAAAAATGGTTTTATGAACCATAAAGAGTAAAGCTTTGACCTGTTGACAAAGAGGAGTAAGAAGAGATGACAAATACTCTGATTGCTTTTCTAGTGGCACATCTTCCATTCCAATTAACAAACCAATTGCCTGAAAACAAAAGATTAAAAAAAAAAAAAAACTAAGTTGTGTGAACAAAAAAGTAGAAAAAGGACATCCACGGCTTACCTCAAAAATGTGACTACCATCTTCAGATCCTGAAAGCTCTTTTGAACCATAATCCATACTCGTGAACTGAGAAACTGTATCGTGCAAACTCTGCATAAAAAAATATACATATTGCTTTTAGTAAACAATATGCCTAATGTATGTGACTATTTTTCCATTTAGGTCACCCATATACTGTCGCTACTTCATAGGTGACCCAAGTGTGTATTTGGCTTTAGTATATTCAAATTCTGGCTAGAAACATTTTAAGAATGCTCATATAAAACTTTCATGAAGTGGCAAGGTATTCTTGTCATATTTAGCCATAATAATTGGTATATAATTATATATGAAGCCAGTAAAGTAGGTTTGATATACTAGTACTGGTGGTCATAAACAAAAAAGCTGAATTTTAAATACCTGCAAAATTGTTTCTATATAAGGGACAAGCTTTGACTTGAGAAGTTTCACAACCCTCATGAAAAGATAACTTGCTCTTCGACTCACTTTGACTTTTGAATGGTGTATACCTCGATCATCAAGAAATGCAGCTAGAACCAAAGGAATATATTGATTATTTTCAAGAACAAACTTCATGTATCTTGTTATCGTGTCAAGATACACCAACGCAACCAACCGATTAGAATGACAAGGAAATTTAGTTGATAAAAGCATCGGGAGAAGTTCTCTCAAGATCCCACTACCCGTTTTCATTGCTTCTTCACTTAAAGATTCCCCATACGCATAGAATAAAGATAAAGCAGCTTCAACTTCTTCAACATTAATATCAAGAGAGGACCCAACCGCGCTTGAAAGTGAGTTTCTGATAAATATTTGGGTTACATCTGGTGCTACTCGCCCTACGTTACGAAGCAACACAAGCAGATCTTTTCTATGCTCCACCATGCGATCTTCCTCTTCCTTTCCTACTTTATCTAGCAAATCAAGATTATCACGGTACATTGGATCATATCTTATTTGCATTCGGATAACCTCTAGTATTTGACCAACGTGAAAAAGTTGACTTTCGGTCAATGGAGAAGGGGTTTTCATTGTGGCAACGTATCCGGAAAGAAATTGCACAGTACTAAATGTCGTGTCGATTTCACAGTTCTGCATTATGTAAAAAACTGATGGCAGAACTTCATTCAGAAGATCGACTGAAGCCTGTTTAAGATCTTCACTCTTGAGATATTTTAAACAATCTAAAAGCTCAGATGCATAGCCCGTAAGTAAAGAGGCTAAACCTGATACAAACTCAGAGTCACCATCACCAGCTACTAACCCGAAAACCCGGTTCATTTGAAGGTTTTGAAGAAGGGTTAGTTTCGCTTGTGGGTCCATTCGTTTAGAAACCACAGCAAGGACACAACCGGATGCTGCACATCTGAGTTGATCTTGTAATTCTTCAACTAACATTAACTCAAATAACAACGGGAGAAAAGTATGGTTTGCAATTAAACCGATATCAATCCAAGATATGTATCTCCGCATTGTTTCCAAAACAAATGCACATAATACAGAATCTGAGTTTTTATATAAGCATACAATGTCATACCATGCATGAACGATTTGACCAACACACTGTTGTCTCATTGCATCCTTGATTTTTACAGAAATGGCCCCTTCTTCTGGAGTTCGTGGGTAGTCCTGACTGATCAATTCATCGTCAAGAGCATTTAATATCCTACAAAACATATCGATCACAACACCACCCTTGCTCAAATTAGGGATAAAATCAAGGAAAATCGAAGACCAAATTGATGGATACTCAAAATAGATCAGAGTAACCAATATCTGAGCAAGTTTATTCTTTACATAAGGAGGACCATCCAAAACCTTGAAAGAATTACTATTATCAAGCGTTTCATAACACGCCATTGAAAACACAGATTTTCTAACGAAATTCTTTTCTTCTGTACTCATTCCGGAGTAGCGAGCACGCAACACTTCGTGTAAGCATTGTAAACACCAAAACTGAACTTGAACTAGCTTCGAGAAACACAGTCGCTCGATACATATGCTACAGATTGAAGGATTGTCTTTGATTTGTTGACAGAATGCAACTGCTTGCGATTTCAATACCGATGTAACAGTCCCCGATTCATCGAAGATAATAAGTATAGCCTTTTCCAGATCGTCCATGGATACAAATTCAACAATCCTATATAGCAATAACTTCTAACGCAAAACCCCAGACCCTTCAATCGGAATCCTTACACGGCTCTGAATGCAAATCGACAGATTAACAAATCAAATGAATTAAATAGATACTATCAAGCTTACCTTTCTGATAGAGAAGGTTTTGATATCTAGCAAAACCGATCTTGGTTCACAAAAACTAGGGTTTCTCTACAGAGATGAATTAATAGAATAAAAAACAACAAGGAGTTAAATTTTTTTCGGCGTCTAGGGTTTCAGATTCGATAAGTAACTGGAAAATAGAGAACGATTATAGATTTGAGGAGGTTTTTTATGAGTGAAGAACAGGAGTTTTATTCATTAACACATCGGCTAAACACAGCGCCACCCATAAACCCATATTTATAGGGTTTATTTTTGAAGGGTTGTCATATATCTTCTCACATGAAATTTATAACTCCAATATTTTCATTAAATCTATCATTTAAAGAGTAGTTATTGTTATATATATATGTAAAAAAATTTCTAATTAAAGGAGTATATTATATGTATCTATAGGGTTTAATTTTGTAGTGTTGTCAAACATTTTTCAATGGAATTTCTAAATGTTGTTATCTCCAAGATTTTCATAAATTTATTTATTTTATTAACCGAGTTTTTTGAATGGTAAATCTTTGTACCTCATCATAACTGAACTCGGATTTAAATTTGGAGTCGATCCATCACCGAATGTCTTTCAAACCACACCATACCGGTTTGAACCCCGGCCTCCACATTAAAAGATGAGAGCTTAAACCGTTAGACTAAGTTTTCAGAACTTATACTTCTATTTAATAAAAAGATATTGTTATATATGTGCATAATCTATCTTCCACTTAAAGCTGTATATTGTTGTGTGTAAAAAATTTGATCTTCTTTCATCTGAGTCAACTTCGTAGTTTCAAATCCTCTATTTTCATAGTTATTATATAATCTTTCTTTAGCCTATTTTTATTTGGCATTGAGATTGTCCTACTAATTTGTTTTCCTAATCTTATATCTATCTCATGTAAACTTCTACTGTACTAGATATTTAGATATTAAAATAATTCTATATACGTATTACATATTTTGTTTTGTGGTTAAAATTCCTCTCCTATATTATTTTTTTAATTTTATACAATATAATAACTCATTTAAAAGTGTCATGGTTTACAAATGAAGACTTGTTTACAAATAAAGACTTGGTTGAGTTATTATATACTCTATAAACCTATTAATTTCTTTAATGCTTATATTATTCTTTAATATAATTTTTTCGTTAATCTAAAAAAACTAATATGTGATTCTGTTTTATTTTTTCTTAGTGTCTTGGATTACTAAAAGCAGAAGTGCGTCTAACACAATTGGTGGCTACTCAGTTTGGAGTTGTCCAGGTTCGATCCCCCTTGGGTGCAACATTTTTTTTCGTTTAATCTTTCTTTAAATAAATTATATTATTTTTTTTTTTAAATTATTATACCACTTTGTATGAGGCATTATAACGCATTTTATCTACGTTTCATCCTACAATATCGGTCCATCACGATTTTGTATGTCTTTTTTAATCGTACCATCACGCCGCAACACATTTTTTATTTTATCGTATTGTCACAGCATACGGGTAACTTTGCTCATAAATCTCATGTCTATTGTAAGCTTCTACTCTTAACATATTTACAACATAAAATAACTATATATATATATACAAAATTTGACAAGTTACAATCCTTTATAGTTTATACGGTTTACGTTGTCATATATTACTCAAGTGCAGTCTTTTGTTGAATAAGAAATGTGCATATTAAAGTTTATGAGACCATTAAAGTAAATAAAAATAAAAGGGGTTGTGTAATAGTAAATACGTAGGAGTTAGAGGGATGATCTCATCATAGTAAAGGTTGTGGAATCAAGTATTGGGATGGGAGATCCCATATATGTGTTTCTATCTAAAATATCAAATAACAGAGGATCACATTTTACTTGAATGCTATCATGCCAATAATGTTTGAGATTGTGTCTCAATGGTGTAATGCGCCCAAAAATTTGGTCATTCCGGTGTTCGACTTTCTTGATATTCATAACTCTTAGCAATTCTCGCAAGTTCACATAAATTTGTTGCATGTCATATTCTTAACAAAATTTTGGTGCATTTGAAAAGCGATAAATGAAAAATCACTTGACAACCGACTTATCGGGTGGACGAGATAACTGAGAACATCAAAATCTTATTATTTTTATGGGTAAGGAATAGAGGTAAATTTGATCTAATAGTTTAAAGATCTTGTGTAATTTTCTTTTAAATCTCTTTAATTTGTTTATAGTTTCTTGCTAGCTCTTTTCTTTTATAATATATCTCTTTGTTTGGCTATTAAAAATTGAAATAACAATAATAATGTGGTCTCTATTTCTTTTTTTTTTTACATGAAAAAATGTTTCTTTATTTTACAAGAAAAATTGTTACATCAAATGAAAACTTAAAACGCACGCCTAATAACAAACATGAATTTAAAGATAATTAATTGTCAAACATTTTTCAATGTTTTCAAGATGAATTTAATAGAATTCGGAAACTTTTACAAGATGTTTGCTTGGGCTTCAAGTTTTTCAACGTTGAATATTACCACTAAGTGGCTTAAAAATATTCACGGGCTTGTTTTCTTGCTCCGCAAGCTTGCTTGATTAAGCATAATGCTTGGTAATCAAGGTATAGTATAATCCCGGATTAAAGAAGTGAACTGACTACAGATAACTAACTACAAATATGTAAAACAAGCGTGAATAATCATCTTTTTTTTAATAACGTAAAACATGTTTTGCTTGTTTTTATAGGACATCAATGAGATGCTAACTCGTAGCACCAACACTAATATAATTATAACAAATAAGAAGTTTATAATTAAGAACAGAATAAGTAGTTTAGAATAAAGGTCTTACTAAAAAAATAAACTATTTTTTTAATATAATTCAAATTTAATAATTACTGGTGAATTGTGAAGCTTGCTATAAAAAAAAAAAGTAAAAAAAAAAGTCCATTTCAGAAGGCAATGAAATATATATGAAAATAAAAGCGTTTTAGATAATGTATTGGGTCATTCATATTGGGCTTAGTAACAAAGCCTTTCCAGACAGGGACACTACTTGAGACTTGTCTTTCTGGACCAAATTTTAGCCCAACTGCATGGGTCGTTTCAGTTTACTCATGGACTCATGGTATTTATGAACCAATGAGCCTAATGTAAAAAACATGCCTTGTTTGATTTCATTGAATGTGATTTAATTTTTTTGTCTGGTTCAAACATACCTGACGAGTAACTTTAAATTCATGAATCATAATCGATTATTAGTCATGAATTATGGTTATGAACAAAATAATCCTAAAACCTTCAGCTTTTGTATGCCCTTGTTGCCTTATTTGTGATTCATGTGTGTTTAAATATTATTTTGTCAACGAGGACATGCATGTTCTACTTTTACTTTCTTATTAAATCTAATTTTCACTGGTTAGAACCGTGTATGATCATTTGGTACATCCGTTTACTAAGCATTTTGCGCAACCATGTTAATTTGTCTCTCTCCAGTTAACATCACCCATACTGCTTGCTATACATATATGATGATTATATATGCACTAGCAAATGCCTACATCTTTTTATAACATAATTTCACTAACAACTAGATGCAAACTCGTTCTATTCAAAGTCGTATTTGAAATTCATACCAGTTGAACATATTATTTTAATGATGGAACATTCAAAGTTTGGTGGGAAGATTTTGGCACCATATAGCGAAAGTGACATTGAATAAAGTTAGAGGTATATTCATCCCTCGATCTCGTCATTTAACTAAAGTCGTAAACGGTGCTTAGAATTGAAGAAGTACAAACATACAAAAGTGGAATTACGTATACATATCATTTTCTCAATTTCTCATGTTCACGTTTTGCGAGTGAGACAAGGGTTACGTTTAAGACCGTACTTCTTGCCTAAACTTAGCCTAGTTCGTTAGTTTGTCCATAAATGTTACTATATTAATTAATAGCAATAAAAATTATATTTATTCATTTACGCCTACAATAATAAGAATAATATTGATAATAATATAATATATTACTAAAAATTATACAATCTAAAATGTTATATATTTTGATTTGTCTTTTACAACAAGGTCGCATAAGAATAAAGTGTGAAAACATTGGAACTAAAAATTTCAAAGTGTTGTATGAAAAATGTTGCGTAATGCACACCGGCCGTTAACTTTCACCGTCGGTATGAAAGCTTCTACCATTGGTGACTTGGTGCACTACCACGTTTTCGGCTCTCATTAACAAACAATCTTTCTTCCTTTTCTAATTGTTCGGTGAACAACTTTGTCTTTTCCGACCATCCGCTTAAAGAGAGATCATGTGCCTTTGTTAAGTTTCTCCACGTGTTGACAAAAGAAATCCTCCTGATATTACATACGAGGTTAGTGCGTGCGGTGTGAGAGACGGGGAGAGCCACCCCGGGCTCGGCCTCGGTCGGAAACACCATGCCTCCGGTGGGGAGGAGCGGGGCACGGACACGGGAAGGAGCCGTTTGAACAGATGAGATGCGGCCCATTTTTTTTTTTTTGGACCGTTGCACTTTAATTTTTTATTTATTTTTAATCAATAATAAATAACACCGTATAAATATCAACCATTTAACCTACAAAACTACATGCCAATCTCACTTCTTCTTTTGTATTTTATTTGACTATCTACATTTTCTAAAAAAAAAATGGAAAGAGAATCATCCCGATGTGCAAATTCAAGTAAAAAGGTTCAAAGACCTCGTGCTAAAAAACCACAAACACATCAAGATAACCCGTTAAATTCACCCAGTTATCAACCATAACCACAATCTTCACAATTATACTACAACCAACAATTTCAATCGTCTTCTTCTCAACAACAATTCGACAACCAACTGTTTCAACCACACGATTAATCATCGCAA
>WOUH02000045.1:12763620-12775039 GCA_009936405.2 Stevia rebaudiana
TGTGTATATTTAAAAATTTTCACAAAATTACATAAAAAAGTCCAATCCGCCTAGTCCCGATTAATCCCGATTAATCCATAGGCGGTACCTCGCCGACTGCCTAGCGCCTAGCGCCTTCTCCAACATTGAAATTAACTTATTCTACATTACTGATGACTGTAATTGTTAATAGCTTGTAACTTTTTGCATGTTATTCGGCATATAGTTCCTATACTTTTTTTTTTTAAATTACCGGGTGCTTTTTATAGAACAGGTCACGTGTGATTGCATATCCGACACATTTTCAAAGACGCCTTTGGTTCGCGTAATAAATTATCTAAAATTTACATAAAATATAGATAAAACTATGGTCGGACCATCCAGTGTGATTGGTTCACATAGTGTGTTCAACTATGCAAAACAGAACCAATTATCTCTATTGTTCTCATAGAGTTACAGTTTTAAAATAGTGCGTATTTTGGAGTGCATTGTATATAATATTGATAGCGGTCCTTCAACCATTGCCATGGAGATCAACCTATACCATCCGATCAACTTAAAAGAAGACCATGGCCGTATAAAATCAGGGGCTTCAGAGCAATTTTACACCCATTCTCTTTCATATGCTCCTACTGTTAACTAGGGTTCCTTAGCCCCGCATCATCTTTCTCCAGCAACAATTGCACCTTCAACCTTATAATTCCTTCCCCGACTTTATCCACCCAATTTTCCCTTTAGTTCCAGTCAGGGGCGAAGGTTTCTTTGGGCCAGGGGTCGCCCGGGCGACCGCTAATTTTTTCGCGCGTAGTGTAAATTTCGTGATTTCGACCGAAATTTTTTTTATATATACAAGCCGGCAACCCACGAAATCCCTGAAAATTCTATATATATGATCTTGGCAACCCTTGACAACAATGTCAAGCTTCGCCACTGCGGGCGACACAAACACATTACACACTACATTTGAATTAGGAGTTTAGTTAATTATTTTGAGACACGATAACTAGAATCACTCTTGCAAATCAGCTCGGGTTAGAAGAGGTGCTTCAAGAAACAATGATTTTTGAGTTGGTTATTTTAAGGAAATATGAAGGGTAAAACCGTAGTTTATCACACAATTTCTTCGCCTTGCCGCTAAGCAACATGTTTCTTTTTAATGCTTGCAAATAATAAAAATCTTCAATTAAAATCGGGAAAGAACATCCCCCTTTCTTCATTCCTTTGACCTTCTTCATATCAACAAATTTCCCTACCTTTCTTTTCATGTAAATACCCCTGATTCATCTTCAATATTCATTTCTTTTCTCCTGATTTGATTCCTTACCTTTCGTTTCGTTCTATTGATTCACCGTTTTTGTGTTATATGATCGAAACCTAGGCTTACGAAATTTATTTATTTTGTTAATCATGGCGGTTCCGACGATAGCACTGTACGCAAGTCCTCCAACTAGCATGTGTTCATCCCCGTATTCATGTCAGATTAATTCTCATGGATCCTTTGATTTTGATTTGAACACCCGTTCGTCGTCTCCGTCAACGGCGACGGCTTCCTCTTCACAGAAAGCAATTGTTGGTGGCCTGTCCTCGCTTTTCTCTTCTTCGTCGAGCTTTTCCTCCTGTGGAGCGGAAGACTTGACGTCATTGAGAGGCGGTGAAGAGCTGAATAATTGTTCTTTTTCGTTTGGATCGTGTTTGAAACGGGATCATTTTCATCAGAGTCCGGTTTCTGTAATTCAAGGCCCGATTTCATTAAGTAGTACTCCGTCATTGAGATTTTCGCCGGAGAGAGACAATTCTGTTCGTGCTGGGACAAGACGGTTGTTTAAAACACACGCGATAGGATCGTGTGTCGATTATTCACCAGGTTTTCAAATTCATTCTAATTTAGCTGAGGAACTTACATTTGATATGGATGATAATAATATTTTGAAAGAACCAAATTTCGAGCCGTATGCTAAAGATATGCTATTGGCTGCTCAGTTAAAACACAGTATATTTAACGATGAATTGGTCATCAAAGCTTTCAATGAAGCTGCAAAAGCACATAAAGGCCAGGTATTAAGCTGTTAACTTATGTTATCTCATTGTTTACTTAAATTTTAAAGATGTATTGAAAAGGTGTGATACTGATCTGGTAGATGCGAGCTAGTGGGGATCCTTATTTACAACATTGTGTAGAAACCGCTTGTTTGCTAGCGACAATAGGTGCCGATGCTGTGGTGGTTTCTGCAGGACTTCTACATGATACACTTGATGATTCTTTTTTGAATTATCATTATATCCTCCAGTCTTTCGGTCCTGGGCTTGCTGATCTTGTTGAAGGGGTACTTGTTTCTACATATTTACATGCATTTTGTATGGAATTGTTGTTAATAATTGGATATTTACAGGTGTCTAAGTTGAGTCAAATGAGTAAGCTTGCTCGTGAAAGCAACACAGCAACTAAAAGCGTTGAGGCAGATCGTATGCACACCATGTTTCTTGCAATGGCTGATGCTAGAGCTGTACTTGTAAAATTGGCAGACAGGTTGCATAATATGATGACGTTAGATGCTTTACCTTTGAGTAAACAATATAGGTTTGCAAAGGAAACTATGGAGATATTCGCTCCTTTAGCAAACCGTTTGGGAATTGTTAATTGGAAGGAACAGTTAGAAAATCTGTGTTTCAAGTATATCAACCCAAACCAGTATAATCATTTATCTTCCCAACTTATCAAGTCTTTTAATGATAACATGGTTATCTCTGCTGCTGGTAAGTTGGAGCAAGCCCTTACAGATGGATCTATTTCTTATCATGTTATATATGGACGACACAAAAGCTTGTATAGCATTCATTCCAAGATGCTAAAGTATGTCTTCTTTTCCCACATCATCATATTCTTCAAGATCACTTTTTTGTTGTGATATAAAAGCTGATTTATATGCATTATGGTTTGGTGTAGGAAGAAGTTAAGTATGGATGAAATTCATGATATCCATGGGCTACGGTTGATTGTAGAAAATGTGGAGGACTGTTATAAAGCGTTGGACCTTGTTCACGGGTTATGGCCTCAACTACCTGGAAAATTTAAGGACTACATAAGTAACCCCAAGTGTAATGGGTATGTTGACACAATATTCTTTTATTTCAATTTTTTTTTAAATCTTAAATACGTTTCTTTATTTATCATATTATATTATGTAGGTATCGATCTCTGCACACGGTAGTAATGGGTATGGGTTTGGTCCCGCTTGAAGTTCAAATCAGAACAAAGGAAATGCACTCACAAGCAGAGTTTGGATTTGCAGCTCACTGGAGATACAAAGAAGGCGATTGTATGCATTCCTCATTTGTGCTACAAATGGTTGAGTGGGCCCGTTGGGTGGTGACGTGGCAGTGTGAGACGATGATGAAAGATCAATCTTCCATTGGCTACTCGGATGCCATGAAACCACCTTGCAAATTCCCTTTTCATTCTCAAGACTGCCAACATTCTTATAAACCTTCTTCTGACGGACCCGTGTTTGTCATTGTTATCCAAAATGACAAGGTAATTTTCTATTACTGTTAAAACGAGTAAAAAGAAAAAAAAAAAAAACAACCAAAAAAGATGAATAAATTTCTAGTTTTCCTAATGTGAAAGATTGTTGGCAGATGTCGGTGCAAGAGTTTGGTGCAAATTTAAGCGTGGTAGATGTAGTGGGTGATGGAATAAAAGTAAAAGTAAAAGTAAATGGTGAAGTTGTGAATGATTTAAAGAGGAAGTTGAAAATGGGGGATGTGGTGGAATTGAGTCCTGGTAAATCGTTAACAGAATACAGGGAAGAAATTCAACGAATGTATGAAATTGGGGTACCTGTTACAGGCAGACAAAGAACTGGTGGTAACAGGGTTGGTTGGAGAAGATGAAGATAAACATGATAATAATAGGGTATAAAATGTTTACTTGTACAAAATAATTATTATTATATGCTGTCGGCGAAGTAGGTTGTATGTATATACTATGTAGGATGTTGTAAACATTTATTAGATACTTCTCATTCTTATTCTTGTGTGATTGAATTAAAAAAGGTGTCGGGTGTTCGTAAACGATTCTAACTGAGTTTGTCTCATTCAAAAACCTTGGGCTGGGCTGGGCTGGGCTGGGCTGGGCTGGGTTCTAACTTCTAAGTTTCTAATGCTTTGTCATTTGGCTTGGCTTTTGATAACTTTTTGAGCTTCGATATAGTTGGCTTGTAGATTGTTTCTTAACTACTTATTTAATACATGTATAATTATAGGGGAATTATCAAATGAGAGCTCTCACAAGTTAGAGTCGTTAAAATAAAAGATGTCTAAAATAACTTTAAAAAGGTCTTAAGAATGAAGAATCTATTTACACCCTGTCCCCTCTAGGTTCTTACAAACAAGTTTACCACTTATATAATTGACAAGGTTCTTACAAACAAGTTTACCACTTATATAATTAATTGACGAAATATCTTATAACTTTGAAGGCTTAGCAAAAAGGTATAAAATAAATGTAAAAATGATATCAAATAGTTAATTTATGATTTTATAATCATTGTTATCTAGTAACTTTTTTTTTTTTTTTTTTTGTATTTTCAATTTTTTTCATGGTTGCAAAACTCACTAGGCGCTCCTAGGTCGACCGACTATGGAGTTGCGATTACTCGGCCTAGGCGAGGAGTACTCGGACATGGTACATTATTAAGAAATTAATTTTTGAGAAATTATATGTACATCAAATATCTTCAGTGTGCTAATTTTTGGTATAGATAAAGTGCATATCATATTAATTAAAAAAATAAATGTTAATATTGAAAATTTTCAAAAATTGATACTATAGACGTACTAATCATGTAATTATTGTATTTCAGTGTATCTCTACTAAAAAGTAAATATAACATTAATTAGTCAGGAACAACGAAAATCGATGAAAAAATGCGAAAATCCTACTTGACCGAGTAGTCTAATTCCAAGGCCGAGTAGACCGATTCTAAGGCCGAGCAGACCGAGTTCTAGCGGAGGTTGACCGAGTGGGACCTTTCCGCGTAGTTTTGCCGAATTGGAAAAAAGCGAAAACGTCCAAAGTCGATGACCAAGTACTCGGCTGATTAGGTCGAGTTTTACAACACTGATTTATTAATTTATTTTTGGAAAGTCACACGGTCATTAAGCTACTCTAAATCTACATCATTTTGGTCCTCAGCCTGACTTGAACCCTAGTTATTGGAGGACCACATATTTACCAGCTCCATGATACTATTGGACAAGAAGCCATTTAGTTTGTCTTTAAAATAAATAATTTAAATCCAAGTAAACTGCAGTTTTGGTCCTTGAGGTTTGCAAGTTTTAAAAGTTTCAGTCGACGTTTAACACCTTTCGTCCCTAAACCCTTTACAGAAGACTATTAAAACTTGAAACGTAGGGCAAAAACTGTTAAGACTTGAAACGTTATGGACAAAAACTGTTAAGAGTTGAAACGCTAGGGACGAAAACTGTTAAGAGTTGAAACGCTAGGGATGAAAACTGTTAAGAATGAAAACTGTTAAGGGTAGACTAAAAATTTTAATATTTGCAAACCTCATGGATGAAAACTGTAGTTACTCTTTAAATCTTGTTGTCTGATAATGTAGTACGTTAGTTACCCGTGTAATACATGGATTGAATAAGAGTTATAATGTCAACTAAAACATATGTTTATAAAAAAACTTGATACACGGATTCAATAAAGAATATAATGTTAAATAAAACAAATATATTCATAATATGGTCTAACTATATGAAGGTATAAACATAGTAAAGCTACAACTGCCAATAGTAACTTAATCAGGATTGAATACGTCAATAATATAAATGTATTTTATCACTTTTTAAATAATCAAAGTTGGTTCATTCTAATAATGTTAATTGTACTTCAATGACATAATGCATAGTGCAACAAGTATTGTCTACTTGACAAAGAAGAAATAATACTTTAACAGGCCGAAAGAAGAAACACATGTAAAGATCAAATCTATTATCAAATATCAGTCACAAGTTAATAAAAAGATAAATATAAGCAAACTTACAGTATCCAAATATGGTGCCTCTCTATAAAAGTCATAACATTCTGATTTTCCGTCAATCTATCATTTTTTGCAAAGTCGGCCATGACCTTAAAAGTTCAAATTACATAATATTTACATTTCTTATTACTAAAATTTAAATTACCAAAATTTAGTTTTCTATGAACATTCTAAAAAATAATAAAGCATATCACATCGATATGAAACTATTTCTGAGATGAAACTCTTCCTTGCCAAATTATGAAACTAAAAAGAATAACCCGTAAAGAGCTATTTGAAACTGCATACTTCACTAAAGTATAACATATTTTATTATCTGCTAATTGTTACCTAAGTCTACTAAGTTGTCTTATCTTACTAATGAAAAGTAGTTTACAAACCCTCCATAAATGGTAACTATATTTTAGCAGCTTTCCAAATCAATACAAAAATAGACAATGACATAACCAAGAAAGAAAGTAAGCATATATGAATGTAGTTTTCAGAACAAAAAAGCCAACCACTGTTAAAGAAATTTTAAATGTATAGCATTTTACATAACTAAGTTAAAACACATATAAAAACGATATGATGCGTCGTGTATAAAATTGAAAGTATAATAGGTTTAAAATGTTTTGGTGAATCATAGTTTAAAAACCGATTTTGATTTGATATGAAATTTAAAAACTATAATATTGTAATGTAAATATGTAACCAAAATTAACTTTTATAATAAAATTTTATAAATTGAGCTATAAAAATATGAGAACTTAAATATGATTTTAAAACTGAAATACTTATTAAATAATAATAAAAACTAATTATGGAATATAACAAAAAAATCTATATCCTTTTAGTTGGAAATTTAAAGATTTAATTTGAGTAACTTTGTAAGAAAAAGTTGTATATATGGTAACGTACCTACATTATTTGTCGTATTTAAAATATTATTTAACTTTCCATTATCAAAATACAAAATTAGAGAGTTAATATAGTGATGACAAGTGTCAGTCTAAGGTTAGAAGCGATAGAAAAAAGACAAGTGTCGTTTGAGATACTCTTTTAAAGTTAGTTTACCTCATTTGGTGAAAATAACGTTATAAACATTGGGTTGGTCGGTTAATCAGGCATCATGAGTCGGGGGTCTCTTTGAAAATAGTCTCTCTATTCTTATGAGGTAGATGTAAGGTTGTCTACATCCTATCATAATCAGACCCTACCTTAGCTTGCTAATAGCGGGATATAATAAGTATGATGCTGATGATACTCGATAACAAACACACTTAGTTCATCGACTCGCCACCGTCCTATCACGTCCAACTATGATCATTCCACGGTTCATTGACCAACAAGCCTGATAAGGAGAAAGCGAACAAGTACAATGGAGTAAATGATGTCTCTTACAAATTTAGATTTACGAGTCACGATTCAGTTAGCGTAAAGGCACATGATCGATAATCAAGAACACGATTTAGATAACTCCAAAAGTATTATTATAACCAAGGAAAAACTCACTCAAAACCCTGATAATAATTTGTGATCTCTCGAATAATCCTAACTTAGTAAACAGATTTATAAAGACACCCAACTTTGTGAACAAGTTATCTAACCCTAATTACTCCTTACCCTAAGACCCACTTGTTATTAGAGCTACATGGGCTGACCCTTATCACCGACTTGTGATAAGCCCGTAATCGGGAATTAAACCCAACAATATATCACCCTCTAATTCCCGACTTGAAGTATGTAGATCTTTTATTCTAATCTTGACTTCTTGACCTTGATTCTCCAAGAACTTCTTTCGATCTCTAAAAGTGTTGTTTTGGCTCCTCCTATCTCCAACAATCTTGTGCTCTCTCATATGAATAGCCCTAACTAGGTAAACATGTATAGTGCTCTCTCATATAAATTATAAGCATCCTTACTCAAAAACTCATCTAACCCTGTTACTTTCGTGCCAACCAATTAAATTAGACAAATGGCCGCTTGCATTGAGTTACCTTTAGGTGGTTAGAGTAATAAACTTGCGTAGACAAGATTTAAACATGTGACATCATCTAAAAATAATATGGTGGTTAGGGTGCACGAGGTGGAACCTCTTCAACCTCAAGAGTTACGACAACGTTACCATTAACCATTACCAATACAAAATCCTGTCTAAAGAACACTCCCTCCTCCCTCACCACTCTACTACTCTTCGAAGGTTATTAAAAGACATTTTTAATGCAATTTAATAGGAGACTTAAGACCAACATCACAAAGACACAAACTTATCGAAAAAAACTTAGCAACACCTTCACATTTGTCATCTCCTTTTTGCAACAAAAGATTTATCTTTATACATGACATCTTCCTGTAGCAAAGTGCGAGAAAAAAAACTCTTTTTTTCTTAAGGTAATCCTACACAAAAGTACTCACAAGTATTTCAAATGTTGTATCAAAGTTGATCAACGTTTTTATATTTAAATTCCATCAGTTGATTATTATTTAGCATTTTTTTCTTCGTTCACCTTTTATCTCAAATCAATTTGAGAAAATAATAACTAAGGGTTTCTCCTTTTGGAGGTCTCAGGTTCAAATCTTGCCATCAGCAATGCTCTGGGCAATTTCCTGTTATGGAAAGAAAGTGCACATCGGATAGAGGTCACTAGTTTAAACCTGAGGAGGGAAGAGGGTTTACGAATTTCATCCAGTTCCCGCTTATCTGAGGGTATGATCTCACGGAGGTCGAGGAATCGACATCGGCTACATTGCACAGTTCTCAGTGGCTATCACGCGACTCTGCTGTTAAAAAAGTAGTAACTAAGATGCATAAAATGTTTCTTTTGTTTTAACTACAAAAAGACTAGTATTTTCAAAAAAAAAAAAAAAATTAGCTCACAGGACCTCCCCGATAATAAAAAACTAAAAAATAATCCGAGGCCCCAAGCAAGAAAAAAAAATAGGCCCCTTTATAAACTTTGTAAATGATTTATCATGTATGTTTTAATGGTTCCAAAGTCCAAATTATAAACTTTCATATAAAAGGTTATACATATAAAATATATATATATAAACTCGTTTTAGAATTATAAGCCTCTTAAATTATTGGGTCATGAACGATTGCGCACCTTTTTAAAACCATGGTGTCAGGAGACATAATAAAAGGTTAGTAATCTTAGAAAAAAAGCTATTTGAGTGATTTTATTGAAAGGACCAAAACATGGTAACTAACATAGATTTGTTTCCCTGATAAAAAGTAATAGAACTTCGGTAGTACTTGTTGACAGCCCTTTTTACAAGAATATGTTATCCGACTTTTAAAGACAGTATTTTTAAAGTTTTAAACCTTAAAAAGCTTAGTCACTTACATGTCACGATAAGTGTGTCCCACCTGTATTTTTGTTCTTTTCTTGGGTTGTCCAAATGTCGCGTCCAAGCAACATTTTCCTAAGTTCTTAGTTAGATGTAGAATTGTTGGTTAACTTCAAACTCCCATGTGGCCATGTGAGATCGTTCATCGTTGGGTAACATGGTCCATGTCCCATTTATATGTGAGATGGAAGTATATATATTGTATATATGTATTCAAATATAGTTAGATACATATTATTTAAAAAAACTATCACTCCGCTTATTTAAAAAACTATTACTCGGCCGCAAAACTTTAAAACTTTAATCACATACAATATTTAAGGGGTGTTTGGGATTGCTTATTTAATTCTAAAAGTGTTTTTGTCAAAATTGCTTATTAACTTATTACTTTTATAAAAGTCATTTTTGTAACATCTGAGATTTTTGCATTAATAAAATTTTACATTATTACGATTTATAAGATTTCTTAATATCATTATACAATAATTTAAACAATTATGAAACTAAAGCATATAAAAATTATTAATTTTATATCTAATACGTAAAGAAAATAATAATAATAATTACAATAATAATAATAATAATAATAATAAAAGACTTTTATATAAATAATGGCTTAAAAATCATTTAAAACGAAAAGGTGGTCAAACTCTAATAAATCAAACTTCAAATAGATTATATGAGAGACATGGTGTCTTAATTTGGAGTTTTAACACCATAGGGGTCAATTATGACAATCAGGGAAACTTTTAAACCAGCTTGACTTGGTCAGCAGCCCTATGCGCGACCCGTGGATCGACCCACGACCCATAGATCTCTTCTCTTTCGCCCAGGCGGGTCGTTCTTGACCCATTGCAGATCCGAACCTCCCAACGCGTTTACAGCTCACCTCGTGAGCTGTAATCGCACGTAAACCTTCCAAATATGATCCCGAGATGATTGATCGAATCAATTTCACGAAAACTTCCCAAAAACCGGTAAATCAATCAAGGAAAACGCGTTTCCTTTTTAAGATGATACCGTGTACGAACGAGTATAAAACCCATCAGCTTCGACCTCGTTTTCTTTTTTTTCGAAACCACAAATAACCAAAAATCATCCTCTCGATCTGTAGAAGAAGCAAAAGGAGTTGCAGGTCACCAGAATACCCGCGTCGCCGCCGCCACCTCACCGGAGTCGATCTCCATCCCTACAACACGTCAATCGAAGGTAAACATACCATCTTGTTCGTTTCAATCTGCTCTACAAAACCCCTAAGTTAAAACAACACCTTAACACATGAAATTGTTCAATTTGATTCGAGTTAGAGTAGGGTTCGTAGGATAAACTGAATCAGTGAAGAACACGCGATAAGGGTTAAATAAAATTAAAACCCAGATAATTTCGTGTAAGCCGCCTTTGGCGAGATGGTTAGGGTGCACAACCCCCAAACCCGAGGTCGCGGGTAACCTATCAGCGCCCCTTTTCCGAATTTCACTGATTTTTCTGATTTTTAATCATTTTAAATACCATACACTTTAATAAAATATTACTAATTAATCTTTAATCCATTTTTTTACCAACCTTATATCAGAATTCGTCAAATTTAAATTCTAATTTATTAAAAATAAAACCAAAGTTTATTTTTATAATTTCTGAAAATTTTATTTGAAAGGCTAACTTTTATAAAAGTGAAAATCCAAATTATATATTTTATAATGAACACATAAAAGCATTCACATATAATAGAAAGACATTTTGTAAAATTTAATGTCATCTTCTTTTGCTTAACCACCCATTAGTTTTAAACAAATAAATATGATTTATAAAGTGTATAAAATAGAACTTATAATTTATTTATAAAAGGATAAAAATAACTAAATGTTATTACTTATTATAAATGAATTATCAATAAATAATTAATAATACTTGTAATTTATGTAACACCCCAAAATTTTGGATATTGTGATTACGAGAATAAAATAACATTCCATCCGTTTGATAACATTCTTCCGATTAGAATCTAGTATTTAGAATCTTAGAAATTCTAACGGTACCTTAGTTTAACTAAATGT
>WOUH02000045.1:12792106-12807345 GCA_009936405.2 Stevia rebaudiana
AAGCTAAGATCATGAACTTAATCATGGTCTCTGAGTTTGCACGATTTGGACTCGTCTCGATCAAGTTATGGCCGAAACAATTTTCGGACAGAAAGTTGTTAAATGTTATCTTTTTGTTTATGTGTTTTAAGTAGGTTTTTGCATGGCTTATGATCATGAAACCTTGTTTTCAAGTAAAATTAAGGTTTTGAAATGGAAATGAAGGTTAGAGAATATACCCACTCCAAGCTAGATAATATACCAAGAAAAGAAGAAATGAGAAGGGTTGAACACCAAGATCTTCACACCTTAAAATCTTCAAGAAAAACTACACTTTTTGCTCCAAGAACTCCAAATAACTAGCAATTCTTCAAGAGGATCCAAGAAAAAGAGACTTCATTGTTGTTTGTTAGGATCAAATGAGGGTTTTGGCTTGTAAGTATTGAAGAACAAATGAAGAAATCAAAAAGAGAAGTGTGGGTGGGTGTTACGGCCAAGAGGAGAAAAAGAGAGAAAAAGAGAAAGGTGATGGGTGTGGTGATGGGTTGTGATGGATTTGGTGGTTAAGTAAAGAAAATGGGGGATTGATTGGTATGGTGTTTGAAAGATCATGTTGACTTTACAAGATTTACTAGAGATCTTTTAGTTGTTTACTTGGTTGGATATGAACCATTAGTTACTTGTAGGTAACTTGTAGTTTACTAGCACATGTAGGTTTACTAGTATGTAACATCACTACAAACAAAATGACATATAGTGGCACACACTCTTAGTGGCATATAGCTATTGTGCCACTATTATATGTTTTTGTGGCACTTTGTATGTGCCACACTTGTTTTAACCATATTTTTAGTGACATTTATTATTTGTGCCACTGATTTAAGGGTTTAGTGGCACTTTAAGTATGCCATTACATTTATTCCCTTCTTTTATGGCTTATATTTAATTGCCACTATATTTATTTTAACATTTCAACATGTAAAACCTTAATACATGGCTATATCACACTTACTATTAATCATTTTAATTATTATCTAATTTCATTTTAAAACATAAGGATAAAATTTTGTAAATTTTTTTAAAAAAAATTTCCTCTAAAACCAAATTCCTAAACTCATTCTCTCTAATTTTTCCTTTAGTTTTTTCTAACCATTATTTTTCATTCTTATCAAACTAAAAATTTAACATACTCAAATAATCCCCCCCAAAATTTTCCAACCTTCCCTCCATCAAGTTTTTACTTTACTACTTTAACATCCCTTATGCTTTTAACATACCTCCCCTGATCGCCGTCGTCTCCCCGCCTTCCTCAATCCACTGCGAAGTCGTATTCTACAATCCACCGCCGTCTCCGCCTCCCTCAATCCTATTCATTCTTACACCTCCCTCAATCCATTTCCGTCTCTACCTCCCTCAACCCGGTTCTGTCCTACAATTTTCGTAAGGCACTACTCTTCCTTATTGGTTTTTCTTCTGATGATTGCTTGAATGAAATTGTTGCTTGATTGGAACTGATATGTAGAGTTTGCCTAAGGTAGTAATCCGATTTGTTACTAACAGTTGCTATTGCTTGAATTAAAAATACATCTTGTTATTGCTTTAAGCTGGTTTACTATGTGTCGCGGGGTGGGATTTAGGTTTTATGGAAAGAAATAAAAATAGGTTTCTTGAGTGCTATTTGTTTGTCATTTTTAGCTGATTAGATTTTCTCTTGATATGTCCTAAAGATTGTAAGAAAGCTTAAAGGTCTACATCCTCAAATCTGTGCGTAAAACCATTGACCGCTTTGGCTGATGAATTCGGAGGTTTAAGCTTGAAATCAAATAGGTTGTAGGTTTATTAAGTTAGTCCAAAAGGAACACAAGGTTCAGGAGTTTATATACCGGAAGATATCTCCATCATTTGTATCCCTTAACCCTTTTGTTAAGCCATTTCTACAAGTTTAATATTTATTGGGAAATTGAGGTGTATAAAGATGTTTAAAAAAAAGAGTCGATTATATCAAATTGGATGTTTTCAAGAGAAATGATAAGTTACTAATATGCCAAGCAAAAACATGGTTTGTAGAGCAAAAACTGGCATTTCGTGTTCCAATTGCCCATTTAGCCTTCATTATTTAAACTGCCTACAACCATTCTTTTGTTTAGGTCTGGGTCAAAACCTGATTTGTATGCTGCAACATTTTTCATGACTAATATATAAAGGAACATATATGTGTAGACTAATTTTGTGGAGTATAAACAAAGAATATTCTTTTATTAAGAAAAAATTGCAGTTTAGGGAGAAAGGGGATGGAGGAAAATGCCCAGGTGTAGCGAAAAGAGATGAAAAAAAGGTGTTTTTTTATAGCTTGAACATCTAAATCAGGTGATTGGTTGCTCTTTCTTTTTGCTGAAGTTGTGGCTGGAACTCGGTTATCCAACGCTACAGCAGATCCTTTTGGTGCTAATGCCATTTCGCAGGTTATGGGATTTAAGGTATTTTACTTAATGGTGTAATCTAAGGTCATTTTTGTTATCATATTTATCACACGTTGTCGTTAAGAAAATGAATAGGAAGTATAATGTTTAGGAAGAATGTATGAATTTGCAGATGGTTAAGGTATAATATGTTAATATTTATTAGTCTCTTTTAAGTGACATCCAATGATAATATTGTTTGCAAGTTATTAGGTTTTTATTTTCATGATCATCTATGAATTTCAGGATCTGCACATGATAAGAGCTTCATATTCATTGTTCGTAAAATCATATATGATTCACGTTTAAATAGCCCTAGGTAAGCTGTCCCTTGGAATAGAAAGCGTGATCAATTTTCTGAAATTGATGCATTGCCTTCCGTGATAATTTCAGGTTTGGTTTTATATATGTTTATATAATTTGCTACGTAATTTGCTGGATTGCATTTATATTGTGCCAAATACAATTGAAGGCAATCAAATTGATATTCGCTTATGTAACTTGATGATAACCAAATATTTTGCAGCCTGATTGATTTGCAGGGTGTTGTTAACCAGCAAGTGCTTCATCAATTAACGATTGTTAAAGAATCATCACTTTTGTGTGCAGGTTAAAGCTTGATGGTCCTGATAGAAGCAGTTATTTGGTTAGTCATGGAGCCTCACATAACCGGGACAAATTTGTTTGCTCTACTTCCTCATGAAATGGTATTATTTTGACATATCATTGTAATATTTGGTTTCAGTTCCCTTACTATCCAATAAACCCTCTAATATAATTTTTTTACAGTAGAAACATAATAGATTATAAAACAGAAAGCATAACGATAACAATAAAGTACCAATTGAAAAAAATATTGTAATTTGCTCATTTGTTTTTTATTCACTAAGTTTAAAATACAAATTATCTTCTATAAAATAAAAAAAGTTGTATTGTGTTTATTGCATATTGAATTTGGCGTTTATGATCTTTTCTTTGTAGGGGATTTTGCTTTGTAATTTGATTAAAGTTACTTGATTTGGATATGTTAGTAGTTAGGCTGACTATGAAGTAGGTTCAATTGATTAATTTTCGGATTTGTTTAACATATGTTGAAACTTGTATGGCTGTTTTATTTGAAAACCGACTCGGTTTCATTCTTAAATCTTAATTACTTTCAAAACGTCATTATTTTTAAATCTAAAATAAACGTTGCAATTTTCATACATTCCAATATAAATTGATTCAAACCAAGCCGTGTCATAACACGCGACCAAACTCCACATTTTTTTAAAATAACATATGTTTAGTTTCTCATAACATCCTATTTAATATGATTGGTGATTGTTTTTTTTTTATAATATTTATTTAAAGTTGAGTCCATTGTGATAAGTTTTGGGTTTTCCTGAAGACTTTCGTTGTACATTGTTTGGTAGGTTTAGGGTCGTTTGACACCGTTTAATAACCCTTTGGTACGCCCTTTACTATTTTGTTGACTTTGACAGCTAACATAAACCTAAACCTTGAAGTCATGGATAGATCTTGGATGTATCATGCACCAAGATCAAGTCAAATTTTTGTTAACGGTGTACAAACCTTCTTGAATTTTGCATTTGAGAGAACATGCAATAGTGTGGGGATGATAAAGTGTCCATGTAAGGATTGTCTAAATATGCAATATCAGAGTAGACAAACTGTTCTAGATCACCTCATATGTTTAGGGTTTCGGCCAGGATACTTGAAATGGGTATATCATGGTGAAGGCATAACGGCTGCATCGACTAGCACAACCCTTAACGAAGAAGAAGAAATACTTCATCATGAAATGCGTGATTTGTTGAATGATGCTTTTGAAGCAGAACGTGGAGGTGGGGTGGAAGTACATGATCAGATTGATTTGAATAAAAGTGGAAAGACGAACAATAAAAGAAGCAATTTTGATGACCTTGTCAAGGATGCTGAACAAAGTGTGTACCCGAATTGCAAATACAACAAGTTATCATGTGTGGTGCATTTGTACCATTTAAAATGTCTCAATGGGTGGAGTAACAAATCTTTCTCAATGTTGTTAGACTTTCTAAAGGATTTGCTACCTGAAGAAAATTTGTTACCTAGTACAACACAACAAGTGAAAAAAATCATGTCCGGTTTAGGTTTAGGATACCAAAAAATCCATTCATGTCCTAATGGTTGCATGTTGTTTTGGGATGACAAGAAGGAAGATGAAGTTTGTTCTTTTTGTGGTTCTTCTAGATGGAAAGTCCATGAAGCTAATCCAGAAAACGAAGCGACTCCTCCCAAGAAGAAGGCTTCCAAAATATTACGTTGGTTTCCTTTAAAGCCTAGACTTCAAAGATTGTTTATGTCATCTAAGACGTCTAACCTTATGAGTTGGCATCATACAGAGCGTGTCAAAGATGGAAAATTACGGCATCCAGCGGATGGATTAGTTTGGAAAGATTTTGATGAAAAGTTCACTGATTTTGCTAGTGATCCTCGTAATGTTCGACTAGCTCTCGCAAGTGATGGCTTCAACCCATTCAGGACAATGAATGTGGCACATAGTATTTGGCCGGTTTTTCTTATTCCATATAACTTGCCACCATGGTTGGTTATGAAGCAACCGAATTTTATACTTTCATTAATCATCCCAGGTCCTAAAGGTCCTGGAAACAAGATAAATGTGTATAGGCAACCTTTGATAAAATGCATATACAATGGTAGAAAATACGGCTTATATGCCTGGAAAGCTTGTTGAATGTACCCTATTTCATATTTGAACATGATTAGCTGAAACCAATTGAAAAGTGGTCAAAAATGGTGATTTCAGTAACTATACAGAAAGTTCAGCAGGCTGTTTTATGAATACAAAAGTTGTTGGACTGTTTTTGTAAAATTTGTATAAAATCAACCGTAACTTCGATTGGGGTGTATCTTATATGGTTGAAAAGATATCTGAGTATTTTACAACTTATATTTGAACATATTGACTTGATTCATAACTTAAAAAGGTCAAAAGTACCCTTGAACAGCAGCTGTTCCAGAAATGCTGCATCGAATAGTAAAGTTTTATAGACTTGAATTAAGTCAAATGTTTGAAAGAACATGTATGATCGATACTAGTTAATTAATTATATGTAAATGACTTTGTTGGAAGTGTCTTAAATACTTAAAAATATGTTTAAACATAATTAATATCAATTAATAATATTTAAAAAAGTAAAATAAATAAAATATTAAAATATTAGAAAGAATTACACATTTATATATATATAAAGGGCGTAGAAAATATATTATAAATAAAATAATATTTACCATAAGGTAAAGTAAAATAAATAAACACAAAGATAAAAAAAATATAAACATTAGACAGAATTATATATTTGATAAGGGCAAAATGGTCATTTATATAAAATTAACAGAAAAACTTAATTACTGTTAGTTCAAAGGACTAAATTCGTAAGAAGTTTTCAAATAAAGGACGTTCGCTGTAACTATTTCTTGTAAAGGACCCAATCCATAAAAACCATATATATAAAGGACGATTTTTGTAATTTAGTCTTTTTTAAATTTACAACAATATATATTACAAATACAATGATGAATTCTGTATCTTAACTAGCATAACCAACTTCATTGTACCTCATATTAACAAGAAGAACAAGGATAAGATAATTCAAAGTCATGTGAGTCATATAGATAAAACAATTTGCATATATATTCCCAATATTTGCTAATATCGATATGTTTGTGTGACAAGATCAATTTTTCCTATTTCCTTCTTAATCAACAAGAAAGTCACGCCACCCAATCGAATCCAATTTCTTTCTGTTGTCGGTTAATGTTAGTATGGTATGATGATGGGGATCTTAATTGCGTGGAGGATTTCTTGGATGTTATGTTATAATGTATCTGAGTTCATTAGTTAGTTAGGGTGGGTGTTGCAGGTATGGTAAAACACCTATCCACACTGTCACATCTTATAAAAAATAATAATAATAATAATAATCCTAACTCAATTTCCAAATTTACTACATCTTCATCCATACACCTTTTCTGTGAAATCATCAATGCATACCCCTCCAACATAAATGTGAACTTCATTTTCAAATCTACTTCATGACACAATATAAACAAATGAAGTTAACTGAAAAGTAGTTACTTTATATCTAGAAAACATTATGAGATCGAAACATGCATGTTCAGTTTCCTGGTATAAAAAGATTCCAAAGTTTTCTTTTTTATTTAATAAACCAGAAACTTAAATGGTCTGATTCAAAAAAACCAGTAGTAATTAAGTAACAAGTAACATCATATGCCAGTACTATACGGTCCAGTTCAGCTAGATTTTAACTATTTCAGTTCGTCGAATAATAGCTCAGCGTGATCATCTCTTGACTATACTATAGTATCATCTAATTTTGATATTATAACATGTAATAATCTCAAAACTAACCTTTAGATGCCACGTACGTTCTTATTTTTTTATATATTTTTTCTTTAACAATTAATGTACAATAAGAACCAAACTGACCTTTAAAGTTCATTAATTGTTAGTTGTTAGCTAGGATAGAATGTTTTTTTAGAACGTAAGCCTGCCTGTACAATAAGAAATACTACCCTTTATAAAGAAAATGTATGCATGCCATTAAGTAACTGAGTCTGACAATTTTTAGTTTATGAATGAGGCCCGTGATATAGTTTTATAAAACTTTAAGTTTTCATACTGACCATGCTAATAATAAATGTGTACAAGTAGCATTTTTTGTTGTTGTATTGTATCTTCGCATATTGGCCTGAATAAATAAAATAATTATTTATTTAAAGTTTTCATAAAGTAGATGCCCAAAATCAAGTTATGTTCAGTATGAAAGAAACCTAGGCTAGCAATTTAAACTAAAAACTTTTGTTGAATAACAAGCTTACTAAGAGGTACTTAATTTTGGGTTCTCCTGAATCCTTTGTAACAAAACCTTGTCCGACTTTGTTTCCACTCTCAGTCTCATTGTTTCCTAACCGACATCATCTTGTTTACAAATCCTGGGAAAAGGGGCAATATCTGTTTGCCTTCTTTAAAAGCAATTCTCTTGCATCTTTCAGTCTCATATGTCACCATACAAGGTGGCAAACCTTTAACACACAGTTCATGGAAAAGACTCCTCGCAATATCAATCATGACATTGTATACATCGGTTTTTAAATTCAGATTGCTATCCATAAAATGGAAAAAAGCAAGGCTATCTTCATACGTGTTGCCTACAAGTACATCGTATACGGGTGTTCAAATGCTGCTTTGATTTCTATATCCGTCTCGTCGTTGACAACAATTGGGGCTCGAAAAGTAAGCAAATATTTCCGCATCAAGAAAATATTTTCCGTGACCTTGTTTGGTTTGGCACAAAAATAATAGAAATGAAGAGCCTCACGTGCATTTGATGCCCTGAAATACCCGTCCAACATAATGTTATAAGTATCAGCATTACGCATAAGATTGCCCCAATTTATCATAATGTTTCCTTGCTTTCGTCATTTCACCTCGCAAACAGTGACCATTAATAAGTGAATTGACTGTCACGGTATTAACATCCATATCCAACTTCTCATACATGATGTCGATAACAGTCTCCGCTTCTTTTATATTACCTTGTCTGCAAAGCGCATCAACTATTGCATTGAACGTATTCATATCTGGGGTTATCCTTTCATCCTCCATTTGTTTAATCATCCCAACTTACAGAGCGCCTTAATCAAAGAGTTGTAAGTGATCACATCAGGCGGGACGGATTTGTAAAAAATCATTTCTTTGAAAAGCTTAAGAGCATCATATATCATTAGGACTGCGAATGATGGTGTTATACGTATAAAGATTGGGTTTACAACCTCTTACATCCATCAGCCTGATTAGACCAATGGCAGTATAATTATTGCCAATTTTGGATCATGGTGTTGTAGGTGAATACAATCACAAACTTGGTTTCTGATCAACTTCTTGAACAAATTCTCTGCCTCGTGAGTCTTATCTTCTTGGATGAATCCTTTAATTAGCGTATTATAAGTCCAAATGTTAAGAGCAATACCTTGTTTGAAGCAACAACCTAAGACTGTAAGACCATGTTTGGTCTGATACAATCGAGAGTAGGACTTTATGAAAATACTCACGGTGTGCTTATTAACAGGAACACCAACTGCACACATTTGTTTGAAGCAATCAATCGAACAAGAAAAATGTTTTATTTTGGTAAGCAATCGGGTAAATGTTGTCTCAACTCAACTTGAACACAACTCGAACGTGTGTTTGTGTCTGGTAAAAAATTATTAGCGCTAATTACACTTGGATATCATAAATGGCATTCATAATTCATGGAAAACCCAATAAAAAACAAGGTCACGAACTAAAATCAGAGATGGCATTTTATCGAACACCAGGAAAGCAAAACTACAGATAAACGTCAATCAATGAATAGCGTCATCATAAAGCATCGAAATTCAAAGAATCGACACACAAAACTTGAAAATCAATATCTGGAAAGCAAAGAACGCCAAAAATTTTGAAAAAGAAAGGAAAACATATATATTTAGCAAACCCTAATTAGTTAAAGAATTTGAAATTGAAAATAGACAAAATTACAAGTAGTCATTTATGTTTACGTGAACTTTCTCTCGTCATCCTTTATGTTTTATATGTCCCAAAATCAACCTTTATAATTTTGTTTTGTTTCAATCTGGTCCTTTACACCAACATCCTTCAATCATTTTGCTATTAGTTCCATCTGGTAACTCATGTTTGTAAGCCATTTTCCCGATACTTTCGATGATTTTGAGAAATGATCTACATGACGAGGAGCTAGCTTGCCTTTTCTATTTCAAAACGAACCACGTCTTCCCAAGGGATACCTTGTTAGGATAAGATTTCAAATTCTGAAATTTCAAGGGTCTACGACAATTGGCGGTATGGTTTTATTTATTGGTATTACGATAATTGATTGTATGGTTTTATTTATTGGTTTTACTTTCTTACCGTATGTTAGCCTAAGGCTAAATTTAGGTTGGATCCACCTCTGCATGAATTATAGAGTGACACATGAAAATTGACAGTGGCTAATTACCTGGTACCTAGCCAGGAAACATCATCTACCCTTAATGGGGAGCAACTTGCCGGATGGATCTGTTACCGACTTGGCCCGCATGTCCTAGCCAGTAACTTCAGAAGGCTAAATATATACGAGGTCCACACTTCTACCACTTACAACATATCACGTGTCTATGGTAGAAAGAAGGCTTAGCCTAAAGGCTAAAAAACCATGTTCATTTTTTATAAATGTTTGATCAAAATGTCCATTTGATGATTTTCCAAAGAATGAATATATCTGGCCAAGTCAAATTTGTGAATAATCTTGTTATTAAAGTAAAGACTCCATTATTCCCCTCTGGCTGACGTTTTAAATTAACACACACACATATCAAACGTTAAACATTCAGATCAAACATTGGCGTTCCAGTCTTGAAAAAATCAACAATGGCTGATGATCTTATCAGAGGACTCATAACTAAGGTTGCTTCAATTCTGATAGACCACGTTCGAGATGAGTTCAATCAGGTTGTGAATGTTAAGGAAGACCGCGATAAACTCATCAAGACACTCAATTCCATCCATGCCGTAATCCATGATGCGGAAAACAGAGAGATTGAACAGGAAAGCATTAAACTCTGGTTGGAAGATCTTAAGCTTACATCCTACGATATTGACGACGCGTTGACCGATTGGAACACAGCCATTCTTGAAGTCAATGGCAACGCATCAAGGTCTAATCTACGAAATATGATGTCTTTAGCGTTTGTTCTCCCTTGTCTTTGCTCTAATCGAATGAGTCCTCTCAGAAAAATTGCCATCAAAATCCGAAACATAAATCAAACATTAGATTCAATTGACGCCAAAAAGAAGGCATTTCATTTTGCTTCCGACCAAAATGACGAAGAAACTGAGCCTCAATTTGAGAACTTTTCCACATCACACGTTGACCCATCAACGATCTATGGTCGAGATCGTGAAAAAGATGATCTTTCGAGCAAGTTAACTAGTGAAAGTGGCTCACCGATCGTCTTTATTTGGGGAATGGGTGGTATCGGGAAAACCACTATGACCAAATGGATCTTCAACAGTGTTGAGGTACAAAACCATTTCGAAATCAAGATCTGGGTTCCTGTTGATTCAACTAATTCTAGGCTAACAAGCATCGCTAAAGCCATTTTAGAACGAATCCCCAAAACCAATGGCTCACCCGAATTTCAAACTGCAATTGACCAGATCCTTGGTTCGATCAATCAAAAAAAGTTCCTGTTGGTGTTAGATGATGTGTGGAATGACGATCTTATCAGTCTGTTTTTAGCCCTAATTAGTGAAGGTGCACTGGGTAGCAAGATTGTAATCACAAGCCGAAATGAAGAAATTGGAAAGAAGATGAATGGGGTTTTGGACACTTTTATGCACCGATTAAATGTCTTATCTGATGAAGAATCTTGGAGAATCTTTAGTAAGTTTGCATTTGCAGGGAAAGACACGGAGAATTTGAAGGATATTGCGAAGAAAGTTTCGGATAAATGTGGGGGTTTGCCTCTTGCTTTAGAGACCGTTGGGAGTTTGATGAATGTAAGGGACACTAAAGAAGAATGGGAACATGTTTTGAACGATAAAATTTGGCAGTTGGAGTTTGTTGAAAGTGTTTCTAAGCCTTTGATGTTGAGCTACCGTCACTTGCCATCAATTATGAAAAGATGTTTTTGTTATTGTGCAAATATTCCTAAAGGCACAATAATAGATGCGATTAACTTGATTCAACTCTGGATGGCTCAAGGGTATCTTGGATATGATGAAACCGTTGAGATGGAAGTAACGGGTCGCTGCTACTTGAATGGTTTGGTTAGACGGTCACTCTTTCATGACCCCGAAATAGACAAAGATAACGGAACTGTTTTAAGGTTTAAAATGCATGACATGCTTCACGATGTTGCGAGTAAGCTAATGCAAAAAGAATGCTTAATGGTCACCGGAACACCCAAAATTGCAGAGCAGAATCGTCATTTGACAATCGCTCTCGAGGACAACATGGCGTTTCCGGTTCCTCGTATCGATTCAAAAAAACTTTACACGTATTCGATTCAATCATTTCATGATTGTCCGCAAATGGTTGTTGCTCAAGATTGTGTTAAACTCCCGCCAAAGTTTTTTAACCACTTAAGGTATCTAAAAACATTAAATATGAGTCGAAATATGTTGTTGATGATTCCGGATGAGGTCGACAATTTAAAAAACTTGTGTTACCTTAACTTATCACATAACCCGCTTTATGAGTTACCCGAAACAGTTTGCAATTTGCTAAATCTACAAACTTTGAAGTTAAACGATTGTTATCATTTAACAAAACTACCTCAAAGCATAGGTAAGCTTGAAAAGTTAAGACATCTTGAGATTGATAAAACTATAAGTCTAGCAACACTGCCAAAAGGGGTTGCAAAGTTAACATCTCTACGGACGTTGAGTAGGTTTCCTATAGGCGACGATGATGATTCGTCATGTAGTTTTGGTGATCTTAAAAACTTGAATCATCTTCGGGGTCGTATTGAAATTGAGGGATTGAATCACACAAATGTAAGTGAGGCTAAAGAAGCTGAACTTGAAAAGAAGGAGCATGTTTTTGATTTAAATATTAATTGTTCATTCGCATCGAATGCGGTCGATGGTCTCAAATTGAATTCAAATTTGGGCTTTTTAAGAATAGACAGGTATGGTGGTGAAGGGTTTCCCAATTGGATGGTTGATTTAACCAACTTAAAGAAGGTTGAGTTACAAGAATGGGTTAATTGTATATGTTTGCCGCCTTTGGGGAAGCTACCAATGCTCAAGGTACTTCATATAGATGGTTTTAAGGCTATTACACATGTTGGTTCCGAGTTTCTTGGAGCAAAAACAATACCATCATCATCTACAACCGCATTCCAAAAGTTAAAGAAACTCAAATTATCAGGTATGGAAAGCTGGGAAGAATGGAACGTAAACCTGATGAATAATATTAAGATCATGCCGTGCCTTCATTACCTGAGTCTTTCACGATGCAACAAATTAAAGTCAATTCCACAAGAGGTTTTAGGCTTACCGATCAATAAACTGCGCATCCGTAGATGTGACATCTTGAAAGAAAGGTACCGAACAGAACAAGGAGAAATGTTATCACACATCTCAAATGTAAGGATTCATTAAATGCATGCAGGTAGTTGATTAGGAGGTGTTTCCTGTGTATTTGTTTATTGCATTTTTGTAAATGTTTTTACACAAAGACTTTTGTAAATAAGTTGTTTAAGACTAGTTGTTTTAAAGTGATATTTTGAAGTTTGTTGTGTAACTGAAGCAAGATGTTCTCAATCAATATTTTAGATTATATGTGTGGTTGGTAACTCCATGTAATTCTCAAAAATGTGCATATGGTTGTTGTTTAGTCTACATGAATATCAGGTTTAATTCTTGGAGATAAGATGATAGAAAGTAGATCATTGAAATTTGAGGTTATCCAATATAGTAGAATTAAAACAATGTTGGGATGATACAAAGAATTATGGATGCAACCACATTTGAACTTTATATTTTTAAGGAAATTTATGAACATTGGTCTAGACAATCAATTGTTAAGGGAAATGCTCCCACTATGAACACACATATCAAGTGGTACTAAGAAAAAAACCCAGGATAGCACTTTTAAGTTCTTCAACAGAAAACTTGTCATCAACGCTCAACTGTTCAACAAGTTGAGAGTATGGTGGAACCAACGTTTCCTCAATTGATACACGGATATCTTTTATAAGCCCAAAATCCGACACTTTTACTTTTCCCAGATTAATATGGAGCTTCTTGAACTCGTTATTAAAAGTTTTTAATTTCTTTTTAGATGACATTTTATCCCCAAGAACGCGCAAAACATTTGCCAAAGTCAACCTCAAATACTCGGATTTGGCTTGATCAAATTTTGAAAACACATCCTCATAGCAGTCATCTCCAATCATTTTCTTCACTTCTGGATTTTCCTTCATCTTCTGAACAATGTAAAAGAAGTTGTTCATTAGATAAAAGCTAATATCTGAGGAATTTTTAAATAATAGTTTGGCGCCATCCTCTAATCTGGATACCAAGCTCATTATAATCCACATCACATGGAATGGCAACTTGATTTGGAGTTGTGGTTCCACAATATTAAGGTTTATTTCAGTAATTAGTGTCAATGGTGGCTTTGATAGTGACAGTTCCATTAGAGTTTGCTTGTGCTGACCGAGTTTCATCACATACTCCATCACAATCTTGCAAAACCTATGAATCTTATCAAGGGGAGCATGGTGAGAGAGATCTGCACTAAGCAGATCCTTCTCGAATTTCTTAATAGTCATACAAGCAACACCAGCAAGTTTAGGAACCATCTGTTGTGCGGTTGTTCTGATTGATTCAGAGGATTGTGTATTGAATAGTTTATTAATCTCGGGTAGAAGATCGGATAACGTCTTGTAGAGATCTAAAATCCCAAAAAGCCTCTCAGATGCGATCGCGGTACAGCTTAGATTCGTGGCAAATTCAAGCAATTGAAACGCGAAATCGTTGGAGATCTGCAGGAAACAATAATCAACTGTATCATCACCGAAGATTTTCTGACACAGTTGTTTCTCATATGCGAAGATCTTTCTAAAATAGATCTTTGACGATCTCATCCAAACTTTGATCATCGGATCCAGCATCTTCCACTCCTTTTTGTGAACATCGTCGCTGCTCAATTTTTCAATCTCGAGCTTCAAATAAACTGCATCAATGCAGCGTTTCCTATTGCTAATGTACGCCTTCTTACAATCTACAAGATATCCGGCACCGTTCATTCTCTGAATGATACTTCGAAGATCATTGATCACCGCCACGCTCAGTGCGTTACCGTATACATATTCATCCGCATAACTGCTCGAACCACTATCTGTCATTGTAGTGCTGGAATCCGGATTGTCAGCTGACTTGCAGTTGATCTTCAGCAGGTTACACATCTCGTCGGCAAGCCTAAGCATGGCGAGCTGAATCGCGGATTTCGCCTCACTGTAGTCGTATGCAGTTCCGGAAACAATAGAGAATTGAATTTGGTCAACGGCCTTCAAATACTGATCGATTTCGTCGCGGTTGCCGGTGAAGACGTAGGACTTGTTGTCGGAGATGGAACTCCATCGTGAGATGACTCCGATTGCCGAATTAAGCGCCATTGTGGTTCAAATTTGCTGTGTAAGAATGATTCTGTTTTGGTATATGAGATTTAAGAACAAAAAGTCAATAAATTGAAAGAAATATTCAGGAATTGATGGTTTCTTCAGCGCTTTTGCTTCGTGTAGTTGATTGACTTCAGAAATTTTTTTTTGTAAAATTAAGACAGTCCTCATTTTAGCCACCTAACTATGTTGTCTCTTAAAAAAAAGCCAACGAAGTTACTTTCCGTCTTTTAACACTAAAAATAAAAAAGTTTTTGTTCGATAGTACCAAAAGTAACTTAGGGTGCGGGGAGTGGTGGCCTAAGAGGCAGAACTGCCCTTACAAATTAACAAATTATACTATGTCACATCAAATCCTTCAACTACTTTTCAAAATACTATCCTAGAAACTAAACTACCATCCTATTTTTTTTTTGTTTTTTAAATTACAAATGAATAAAAATAATAAATTGTAAACATTAAAATCAATAATTCATTAAAAATAAAAATTCATTAAAAATAAAAATTACAAATTGCAAAAATAATAAAAATACTTAATTGTAA
>WOUH02000045.1:12849878-12860932 GCA_009936405.2 Stevia rebaudiana
ATATATATAAAATATAATTACACTCTAATCCCTCTAATATAAACTGATGATATTCTTGTCTAATATATTGTCTAATATACACGCATCTCATTTGATGTATGATATGTTTTGTTATAATTTTGTAGGTTTCTGTTTCTCTAATGGAGTCTGGCAATGCATATGAAAACCATGACGATCTTATTGAATTAGTTGCTGGTGGGTTCCTTCACTTGTTTAGTCAGAACCAATTGCAGGTGATTATGCAATGTTCTCTCTTTCTATATATATATATATATAGTATTGGTAACTGACTTTTTATCTTTGATTTGATTATCAGGAGTTCTTGTTATTTGAAAGGGAATACTGTATATGGAAGATGGGTGCTTGAGTTTTCTGTATTAGTATATTTTGATTTTGATTCCATAGCTAATTGTTGGGGTTGTGATATCTAAAATTATTTCAGACCATATAGGTAGAAAAAGCATTAGATTTTTGCATACTTCTCACTTCTGTTCTAGCTCACCATAAATCTTTTAAAAAAAAGTGGCAACTTGAAATCATTGATGTCTCAGTTGATAGTTGATGAAAGAAAGCATCTATATACTGTCTAACCGTAAAGAAAAATGCAACAAGTAGAAGCATCATTTAAATACGTAACATCTTTTATCACCTATACATTATACCAAGAAAATCATGGTTTCGTGTACTAGTTTTATGCCATTAATAAAAAATGGGTACTAGTTTTGTGCTATCAAACTTGGTATACAAGAAAGTAAAAAAAAAAAAAAAAACATAAAAAAAGGAGAGGCCTGTAGCCATCCATTCTTAGTAACAAAGAGCTAACCCAAACGGGTGAAAGAATAGAATATTGTTATTGTTTCACTCACTCACTCACTCAGGCAAAAGCATTTGCTTCTGTTTCAGCACGAACAAGTCTAGCATAAACACCATCCTGATGGGATGTCATGAGCCTATCATGGCTTCCATACTCGGTCAGCCTCCCATCTTGGACCACCGCTATGACAGTGGCTTCTCTGATGGTCGAGAGGCGGTGAGCCACCACGATGGTGGTGGTGCGTTTTGTTATCTTCCTAAACGCCTCTTGAACATTCTTCTCTGATTCCAAATCCAGTGCACTACTCGCTTCATCTAGCAACAGCACTTTTGATCTCTTCACAATCGCTCTTGCTATTGCTATTCTTTGTTTTTGACCTCCTGATAATTGAACCCCACTTTGACCTACCTCAGTTTCATAGCCTTCAGGGAGGCTGCATATGAAATTATGAATGTAAGCTTCTTTAGCAGCTTCTTCAATCTCTGCAAATGAAGCATTAGTGTTCCCAAATCCAATGTTTTCTCTAATGGTACCAGCAAACAATGCGGGTTCTTGACCCACCAAAGCTGTTTGAGATCTCAACCATTTCAAATCAAGCTCCTTTAGGTCAACTCCTCCCATTAGAACCTTACCTTTAACTGGATCATAAAACCTTTGCGTCAACCATATCAGTGTCGATTTTCCGGACCCACTACCTCCTACCACCGCCACCATCGTCCCGCCCTTCACCTTTAAACTGAAATCCTTCAACACAATCACATTAGGCCTAGAGGGATATGAAAAAGTAATCATCTTGAACTCAACATCAAACGGTTTTGATCCTTCAATCTTCCTTCCTTTCCCGCGAATCAACTGAATTCGGTTAACAATATCAAAAACTGCAGGAATTGCGGTTGAAGCTGTGGAGGTATCCGGAGCAAGACCCGCAAGTTGACCAACCGAAAACGAGCTCAAAACAAGAATCAAGAAAATCTTGTAAACATCACCAAAGGATGCGTGGTTTTGTTTCACAAGATAAGCCCCAAACCATAGGATTACAGTATAAGCTGCATACATTGCACCTTGAGAGAACCCTAATGCAATCCCGGTGGTCTGCGATCTTTTTAAGGCCGTTGATTTCGGGTTGGATAAAGATTGTTCAAAAGATTCAACAATCTTTTCTTGAGTTGCGAAAGTTGCAACTGTTCGAATGTTTGAAACCGCACCCGAAGCGATTCTTGTCGCTTTATCATAAGCAGCATTATCCAACTTTGGTCCAATGTTGATTAACAAATTTAAGTAGCTAGCTCCAAGTGTAAACGGAGTTAGTAAAGTAGCCATAAGGGCTAACCGCCACTGGAGATAGAACGAAACACCTAGACCCACACCCGCCGAGCTCAAACCCATGAATAAAACCGAGTATCTGTCCGCTAAAACGGATCTAAAACTTATACAATCATTTGATAACCTTGAAACAAGTATTCCAGTTGAGTTTTGATCCCTATCGAACCACCCTGGCTCTTGTCTGAGTATGGACCGAAACAGTAGACTACGAACCCGTTTGGTGAGGTTCGAACCAGCCCAACCGCAAAACCCTTGTTGACCGGTCATAGCTAGAATAATCACAACACCAAGTCCAACCAAAACCAAGCAGAGGTTCGCGATATCTCTTTTTAATGTATGAGTATCTGGATTGAAGTAGACTTTGAGTCCTTCACCTAAAACTAATGGAAAGATGGAAAGAATTGCACCCGCAACCATACCCAAAAGTATGCCTATAAACAACATTCCCCCTTCGGGTTTCTGTAGTTTCCATACCTCTGAAATCATGTATGATCTTGGTTTGGTATCATCTACTTGTTCTTCTTCTTGCACTGATTTCATGTATTCCGATCTTGATATCTCCAGCACGTGGTTTGATTTCAAAAGATCATGTCTTTCCATTTCCCCATTCTGGGATTTGGAGTTTGATGATACAGCTTCAGAAGCAAGCTTAATGAGTGAAAAATAAGCTCCTTTGGTTTCCATGAGTTTTTGATGGGTCCCGCTTTCGATAACGGATCCTTGTTCCATAACAACGATCCGGTGAGCATTCCTTACTGTTGCCAGCCTGTGGGCAATCACCATGGTGGTTCGGTTTCTTGAGATTTTATCAATGGCTTGTTGGACAAGTATCTCTGACTCAGGGTCTAGTGCACTTGTTGGTTCGTCTAGTAAGAGGATCTTAGGGTCTTGGATCATGGCTCGAGCGAGTGCAATGCGTTGTTTCTGACCACCTGAGAGTTTGGTTCCTCTGTCTCCTACCTGTGTATCGTAAGCTTGTGGCAGATTGGTTATGAATTTATGCGCGTTTGCAGCAACACAAGCGGTGACAGCTTCTTTTCTGGTGGCGTTCTGTTTTCCCATCATAACGTTTTCAAGGATTGTGGTTGCAAAGAGAACAGGCTCTTGACCCACCATGCTCATTTGACTCCTTAGCCACTTCACTTGCAATGTTCTTATATCATGACCATCTAACCTTACAACGCCTGCATGCGTATATATATATATTCATCTAATTATTTTCTTTTGTTTTGTTTTTTATCAAGGGAAATTAATTAAGTTGTAGAAAGTTACCTTGTAGGGGATCGTAGAACCTCTCTAAAAGAGCAAAAACAGTTGATTTTCCGGCACCGCTAGCACCAACAAGTGCTAAAGTTGTTTGAGAGGGAACCACCAGATTGAGGCGGTTGAGAATGGGAAGAGTGGGACGAGACGGATATGCAAATCTCACATCCTCAAACTCAACTTTCCCTTTTCCGTTTGAGAGCCTTCTCCCCGTTGGCGAATACGGATCGATGCATGGGATTCTCTCTATCACTTCAAACACTCGCCCGGCTGCTACCGTCCCTTGTGCAAATTGAGCAAAGTATGACAGCGACAACGCCAGACCCCTTAGTTCAAATAATCAACCAACCAACCAACAAACCAACCAGATGTTATGTTATTACAAGTAATTTAATTAATGAAGGGAAAAAACAAGAAGCTAGATCAGATCGAAGAGAAGGTACCTTCCGCCAACATTGACTCCAAAGAAACAGGCTATGGCGGTACCACCAGATATCTGTTTTTTAGAAATCAAGATGGAGCCATACCAGAAAGCCAATGCCCACGTGGAATAAGTGACCAGATATATAACCCCAATCCCAACACCCTTTGCAAAACCAAGTTTCTTTCCCACCGGAACAGACTCTTCCAACACCGACTCGTATCCATCCCCTACTTTCTCTTCTGCTACAAACGACAAAACCGTCCTGATTGAACTTATCGCTTGTTCTGCTGCCCCACCAGCTTTCTTGTATGACTTCTGAAAGAATAAAAATATATATATATATATACATACTGTATATCATAAATAAACAAAAATATATATATATATATATATATCAATCCTATATATCCTACCGCTTCTTTTGTTGCCAAACCGACATAAACCGCCTTGTAAGCTATGCCACAGAACATTGTTACCGGAGTAACTGCAAGAATTGCCAAAGACACCTTCCATGACTTTAAGAACCCAACTATGTACCCACATATGAAAGTACACAAGTGATGAACAAAGTGCGCCATCTGTACACCAAATTCAACTCCATCTTTTATATATGTATATATATAAGCAAGCTATATATAAATGTATATATATACATACCTTCTCCCCTATAACTTGTTGGATTTGAGCAACATCGCTGGAGATCCCATGCATGATCTCACTGGTACTAATCTCTGTGTCAAAAAAAGTGACATCTTGTCGTAAAACCGACCTTAGGTACGCTGTTCTGATTCTATGTGCTGATCGCTCTCCCACCAGTCGCCAACAACATATTTCTGAAATATATAATGAATACAAATTACTGTAAATCCTTCCTATATATTAATTTGATAATTTCTAGTCTACTCTTATTTTCAAAACAAACATCTACGTACTGAATTTATATATACATGACACTTTCAAGTGTAATAATTAAATAGTGGAAATTAAAAAAGTATAAGGCTTACGTAAGTAGGCTCCAATAACGACTAGTGCGGAGAGTCCCACCATGTATAAACATATCTGAATTGCATATAATTAAACATTTTTATTAATTATAATAAAAGTAATTTAATTATTACAAGTTAATTACCGTTTTCACATCCTTCATCATCTCATCATTGTTATCATCTAAAGCAATTTTGTTGACGAACAATCCAAAAAGTAAAGAATACCATGGTAGAGATCCTCCATTGATCAAAGCACCCAAACTACCTATTATCACAAGAAATACATCCAACTTTGTTGAATATTTAAACAACCCAAAAACCCCAATTTGTTTCGGTGGGGCTTCCTCATTATCACCACCATCATCTCCATCTCCATATTTATGACTCTCTTCATAACCGTATTTTTGATCAAGGTGCAGATCGTGTTTTGTTTTTAAATCATCATCACTCACACTTATACGCTGAGTGCTACTGGCAAAATTACCACTTTTTCTATCGATACTGGTAGAAGTGTGTTTGTGTTTGTGTTTGGCAACGTAGCTTTGTAGCTCAATTCTACCCAATGACACGTGGCTGTAATTATTCGATTGGTCGTAGGATGGATTACCAGCAACACCACGAGATAGGTAATAGTCATTTGCCGACCGGCGAAATACACGGCTGCGGGGTGGCTCGGTCCACGGTGTTAAGGCGGCACCGAGGTTGGTGCCATGGTTGTGTGTTGGTTCGAACCGCCAGGAGATGTCAGCCTGCCATGACTGGTCGGTGTCGGAGGTGAAAGGAGTGGTGGGCGGCACACGGGTCCGGCGGGAGGTATGGGAGCTCGAGAACGAAAAGGCAGGAGACTGATGTGCCCGTGCCGGTGATGTGTGGCGGGGCCGCCAGCGGGAGTCTATCTCAAAGGAGGAATCAGCCATGGTGACATGCACGTTTGGTGTAGAAAACTAATCTACTTTGAAGGAGACGCCTATGTTTCTCCGAACACAAACACTTGGGTGTCGTAACTCGTAACATTATAAAAAAGAACCTCAAATGCGCATAGTATTTGCCTAAACAACTTTTTTGTTTTTATGTTTGGCTTATCTTATGTTTATTTTACATTATTAATACCCAATGTTGTGTACAAGTACTTGTTTTTTATGTTTTCGCATTTGGAGGTTTTCAAATCCTTCTTTTTTACGAACCGGTTGCGGGTAGGTTTGGGTTTTTTACCAGCTTTTGGCTGGTTCCAGGCCATTTATTGGTCGGATAGTGTGAAACCGGTTCCGGTTCTGATTATAATTTAATCAGAGAATCTGGAACCGTCGGTTCGCGTAAGAACCGTACGTTGGCATGGTTCCGATTCTGAAACCGGTTTTTTTGAACACCTCTCGTCATCTGGATGAGGTGTCAACTAAATCGGATGAAGGGAGCCATTGGTTGGTCTCGTCCTCTCTACAATAACTTGTTATGAGTAACTTTACTTTGCATGATTATTGTTGTTAATTATTGGTTCGCTATGGGTTCAATAAATTCTAAAGTTGGTATTATTTGACCATATGCATAACTAGCAACTTAATTTCAATTTAATGAAACAAAATTACTTTAATTACACATGTGTCTTACAAACTAATTACTGTATAATTCAAATTACGGCTTTATCATTGTTCTTAATGCGTTAATGTAAAAATTTTATATTTGTAATTTTTCATTAATATATTTTTAACTTCTAAGCCTCAAGAAAGTTGGGTCAACAAAGTCAAACACATCACAACAACAATTTTGTCTTTGGGATAACACGTTTTAAAGGTCTACAAGGCTAGGCAAGGCCTCGTATGTGGTTGAAACGGTCGTATCGCCATTCAACTTGAATTCAAAGTATTAATTATCATGCATGCATTTCAAGTTCGACTACCGCCATAATAATATATAAGATTTAAGCTATTAGATCAATTAAGTGCTACAAAGTCTTACCATATGACATCCGTGTAATTTACCTAGAAACATATATAAAATAAAATTCTTATAAAGATTTAAAATTGCATGAATCTAAAAACAAGAATAACAAATGCCCCTAAAAACAATACACCAAAAGTATAATACCAAGTCAAACGGCATATGCAGTGTAACGCTGAGTTGAAAGAAATTTAAGAATATACACACACATATGCTGTATCAAAACCTTATCTTACAAACTTGATAAAACTTAACAACATTACACCAACTGCCAGCTGGAGGTCGATCTTTTCCTCTCAACAAAAGCTCTCACAAGTAATTGTTTTTGAGATACACAAATTAATACTTCAAAATCAAACATTTACTATTTTTATATATATCTACCAGTGATCAAAATTTAACGCTTCCCTTGATGACAAAGAAAAAAATAAATGAGGAGTTGATGAATGTAAAACCACTGCAACAGAATGAATTTGATTTGAATAAAAACCAACCTCAACACAAGTCTTGAATTTTTTACATGGTTAAGTCTAACGACTTGATCAAGAATGTTGTTGACTCGATCATAGAGACAAATCTGTTAAAATGACCAAAAATTTTACAAACGACAGATCAATAAAAAACAAAATGCAATTATAGATATACATCAATTCATTCTTCAGTTTATCATAGTTGTTAAACACAAAGTTAGACTATGTGTATTGGACTATTGGTCACTTGAAATGAGCTTGACTATATTAACACATGCGCCACGTAATAGAGGTAGGTGTGAGTAAAAGATGTTTGTAATGCGCCACATAATAAATTGCGATAAACTCGTGTAGGACCGATAAAATGACAAGTTTGACAATAAGAAACTGATCCTAATGACAACCTAGGTGATATCAACACTAATCCTAGCTAGTTGGTGGAAACAACCAAAATCATGTCGTGAGCTAGAGTTTAAGATGAAAAACAAAAGATTAACGTTTAAGCTCAAAATATCATTAACAACGGGAAGGAGAATACAATTTAGCAGAGTTTCGACTTAATGCTCTATTCTCTCTTATCTTCTGTGACAACAAGTCCCCTATTTATAGCCTCTATATGCGAAACAGTTGACCTATGCGAAACAAGAGTTTGTTTCGCATGGATCATGCGAAACAGTAGTCCGTTTCGCATGAACCATACGAAATGGTTCACTGTTTCGCATGGAACATTTTCTGTTTGGCATTTACAAATGTGAATAATATAAACATTATATTTCATTATATAATATGATTACAGACTAGGGACATATATGACTCTTCAACTCATCACCAAGTGACCATTGTCGCTTGTCTTTCATTACTTGATGGTCACCAAGCTATGTGTAATGGTGAAAGAACTTGATGGTAGTATGACCAAGTGGTGATGGTTAAGCCCCATTACACATATGACATGGTCTTAGCATGACAATCTCATGTTGAAAGAAAAATGCAACAATTTCCATAAATTACTTATTGAAGTGTTGTAATTTGCAATAAGATCTAGCATCTATATTATGTTGCTTGTCATTATAGTTAATAAACCTATGTTAAGTATTAATAAGTGACATAATAGGTCAATTAGTTAAGTTTGTTAACATGTCGGTGAATTAGGTTTGAAACCGTCAAACGGTTTTTGTCGATGACCGAAAGGTATAAATACCGTCACACCCTCTGTAATTAATGTATCGAAAGATACTAAAAATCACCACATTTTCTCTTTCCAATCAATTAAATAATAATTTTTTATACCTTTATCACTACTTTTCTCTCTTCTATTCAATTAAATAATATATTTTTCTCTTTCCTATTCAATTAAATAATACTTTTTATACCTTTATCATTACATTTTTCTCTCTCCAATTTGCTTTGAAGAACAATGTTTCTATATATTTACTAGATTCATTAGTTTCTCTATATCTTCATACTCACAGCCACTATTATACTATCTTTATAATATAAAGATTTCCATAAGTTATACATAACCAAATGTGAATGCTCTAACACACAAAAAAGACGATATTTTATAACAAGGAATTGCAATTGCAGAACTATATACCCTAACAAATATGATAACATGACCACAAGAAATAGGTGTTGGTTATTTTGGCCCATGAGAATAGCCTAAAACCCAAATAATAATATGGGGTATAAAAGAAAATAAAGTGGCAGCATTGAAAGTAAGAGTGAGAGTAATCAGGCAAAAAAGAAGAAGGTTGGTCAAACAAAGATAATTCCGTATTTGTTGTTTACCGTTTGTGACCGAATTGCGTTTTCCCATCAGAATAGGAACGTACAGTGGTGAGATCAACACTAGATTAGGCCCAATTGTGAAGAGGAACCATACTATAATTAAGATTTATTAATACTTTAAAGTGAATTCTTTTACAGGCAAAAACAATTTTTTTAACGTTATTCTTCAGTCTATATCACTTTCCACTGCGAGAACTAATCCTAGTCATAATAGCGATCACACATTGTAATTCTGTACACAAGGGCATATGATAGTTGGGTCTGGGGTGGCCCCGACCCCTTCTATTTTTTTTAGTCCAAAGTGTAAATTTAGTGATTTTTCAATCTTTAATTTTATACGTATACAGTCCGACTAGGGGTGGAGCTTAGTGAGGGCCTGGGGTGGCCCCGACCCCCACTGTTATTTTGTTATACAATGTAAAATTTTTTATTTTTGTCCCAAAATTTTAAAGTATATAGCCTAGCCTTCCTCAATTTTTTCACAAAATATTCCCGGCCCCCTATGTAATTTGATTCAAGTTCCGCCACTGAGTCCGACCTCCTATATATATTTTTTACAAAAATATTTTTGGCCCCTCACGATTGTTTTCCTAAATTTTTTATTATTTTGTAAATATAGATAGTTTGAGAGTGTTCAAATGAGAACTCTTGGTTTACGAAAACTTCAAAAGCTCAAACCAAACGAAATACAATTTACCTTATTCCGGTTGCATTATGATCATCTTGTCAAACCTTAAATAAATTTATTTTGGTTTAAATTGAAGGGTTTAAAGTTTTGCTATTAAGGTTATACTCTAACATATCTTTTTTGTCTAGTTCATATGATTTACTTTTGTGGATTAGCTTTGGTTTTAAGAAAATGGTGCACGTCACCATTAGACGCCCTACACCGATCAGTCCCACGGCCAACATGATCGAGGTAAATCACGTGACCGGATGGTGTTAGGATTTGAACCCTAGACCTCCTTTATGGATTTATATCCCCTTACCAGTAGACTACTATCGCGGATTTAGAGGTTAGGGCTTAGCATAAGGGTTTAACATAAGGGTTTACCTTTAGAGCTAATTTGAGGTTTACAGTTACTTTTTAGGGTTTAGAGTTAGAATTAGGTTTTGGATATAGAGTTTAGGTTATATAGTCTGGTTACAGCCTGACGGGACGGTTTCAACAACTAAACGCTCCTTTATAATGGTTAAAACTGTGAATTTTATTACTTGTTTTCTACGTTTGTTTAAACTCTTTAAAAATTTCGTTCTACTTCATTAAATTTAGAAAGTTAAAAAGTTTAAACTGTAAATTATAAATAAAAAAAATCTAGTTCGAAAAGCAAAGTAATTTTCTTGAGTTGCTATAAATTCTAACTCTATTGTTTGAACAAACCTGAACCGCCGACCCAAACATATAACTCACTATATAATAAGAAAAAAAATTATGTGTCCGGTGAGTTTCGGTCCCCTATGTATTAATGTTCAAGCTCCAGCACTGTCTGTAAACGCATTAAATACTATTTAACTAGAGGCCCTTTAGTGAATTTAAGCTATTACTAACCAGATTTAAATCAACTCTATACCTATTAGAGCATGGTGTCCGGGACCTATTATGAGATTTATGGACACTATCTAATAGTAAGAATTATAAAAAAATAAATTCTTTAAAGTGGAGGCTTATTTATTGCACATAATCACATTTGATTTTTGTCAAAAGATATACTTTCTAAGACTATGGGGTATGCGTTGTGGTTGGGAGTGGGAGTGGTTGTGTCACGTGGACAACCACTTGGAGATTGTTATGGAGGAAATGCGTTCTGGTGAGTGTTTGAAAAGTTTGAGAATGAGGTGGTGTATTTTAATTTGTAAGAGAATGAAGTGTTTGATTAAGAGTGGGTGAAAAAGAAAAAAAAAAATAAAAAAATAATCAAATCTTCCACCACCCCGTGGTTCCAACCACTTTGACCACAAAAACGACCCAACCACGCCCATAGGGGGTGGTGTTTCGGCGTTGTTGTGGTGGCCACATAGGCAACCACGCCCCCATCCACCATGTACTCCGT